>LUGF01050907.1:9457-22738 GCA_001625245.1 Calycopis cecrops | reverse complement strand
TCTCTCGGGTCCTGGAAAAGAAAACGGAACCTGTATGCACTTTGTTGTACCTGTAAATCTGTTCGGTCGTTGGTAACACCTTTAAGGTGGGTACTGGCGAGTGGAAATTCCGGAACTAGGTAATCACAGAAAAAAACTACAAACATATTTTGTCGTTTGCATTTTTTTCCTCCAGTATAGTGGGGCAAACAAGTAGTCGGAGCCATGTCTACCTAAGCGTATGACAATTCTCATAGAGGTTATGCAGACGCTGCTCTTCTTACTCGTCCCTCCCAGACCCCTTCAATACCTCCCGTGTGTAAAATAATAAACGTTGCACTTTGTTGGTTGTTTGTTTTACCGTTCTCCAAGGTGGTTTGAATAGAAATGACTCAGTGATTTCCAGTTTTGAACTCAGTGTAACGATCACTGTAGGTAACCTGACAGTCGACGTCGAGCTTTCTAGAATAGCGGGTCAAACGAGCAGTCGTAGCAAACGCTACGACTGCTCATTTGACTGTGTAGTCCGTAAAAGGGTTCGATTGGCAGTTAAGGCTCATTGCCTCCTTCACTTCGCCCTCAATATGCCATCAGAAATTCTCAAGCTGCTTGTGCGGTAGAGGTAGCTCCAGTGCCCAAACGGGCAGAAATGTAGTTATGGCACGCCTCTTACTAAAAATGTTACTCATATTCATTAACGGAAATGTACCAACACTATACCTACTGCAGTAGTATTAGTGCATTGTGACCTCCAGGGCCACAGCGGAGGTGGCTGCTCGCACGTGATCAGTGCAAACTGATATGCCGTCGCGTTTTGTGCGGCGTATCAATTTGATCGCTCGCGATGCAGATTCGTTTATCGGGTTACAAATAAAAAATGTCAACGTGTCGCTACTAGAGTTTATATTTTAAGAATAAGAATAAAAATAAGAATAAGAATAAGAAAAACTTTATTTGCAAACACACTGTAACTAATACACAACATTACATGTTAGTTACATAAAGTGAAACGTACATATTATAACAGTAGGTACAATACACATACAATATTTGGAGCGATTTATCTGTATTTTATTTTGAAGTGAAAGTGCTTAAACGACGTAAGCAAGGTGTAGCGTTACGCTGTACGACTTTAAAGTCAAATAATAATCAGGTTCTGACTGTGACCTGTGGTACAGTAGTCGCCTGGCTGCTGTTGCTGACCTGACCTAAAATGTCTTGTAAACTTCTTTGTTAATTTCATTCAAGCTGGACAGGCTCTTGGCATTGAAGTCTAGATGGCAGTGAAGCGACACGAAGCGTCACCGTCCTAGCTGTGTCTGTGCCGGCCGAGTGCGCACACAGGTCGGCCGCACACACAGCACAGCCCCGCACAGGAAGCCGAGGGGGTCACGGCAGTGCGCGCGCTATTATTACATACCTTAAGGCTCTGTTGATGCCAGGTCCCTAATTACACGCTCGTGGTAATTAAGTCGTAGTTACAAACTTGTTTTGGGGCCGTTTTTGTAGTATAAGGGGGCAAACGAGCAATTTGCAGTTGCTCCTTTGCCCTTTTTCACTGATTGCACGTTTACATACACACATACACATTACTAGTGAAGCAAAAGAGCATCAGGGCCTTACTTCTATAGCGACATTAGGCCGGGGATAGTAATTATTGTGAGTCGCGTCAGCAACATGCTAAATAAAATACACCTGGAAGCGAAGGCTAAATTAGCTGGATTGGGCCGGTTTGGCTGTACCTTTACATGCCGTCACAAAGTGACAGCTGTCACGGTTCGCGATGTGCAGAAAATATAGGAGAAAACAAAACTTTAACAATAAAATAAACAATTAAAATAAATAGTTATCGACAAACAACTGTCAACTAAACTAAATATGGAGAATAATTTTATTTTATTTTTTATTTTTTTGAAGTACGCGCGCTTCACATGGGTTAGTTAGGGTTAGGGTTATGGCAGTTAGCTGGCGCTTTCGCTCTGGCGTTACAAAATTCACTCATCGAGCGAGGCCGGCGGAAGTTGTGATTCAAATTCAAAATTCAAATTCGATTTAAGTGTTTTACTTAAATCGATTTTTTTTTGTTTTTTTTGTATGTAAAAAATAAATATCATATGACATGTTCTGTCATTGTAACTACGGTAATGAAAATGATATGTGTATTTTATTGCATCAAAAAAATTTAATTCCTTTCAAAATTATTGAGGCGCGAAACTTTCGCTTGCAACGCAGTTGTATTAAATAATAACTGTCAGTTGTCGTAAATTTAAATGTCCAAAACAAAAAGGGGTCTAAAAAAATACATCATCATCATCAGTCTGTTTTTGTCCACTTCTGGACACATCCCCAAGTGCACGCCACAAAATATTGGGATGTCAAACATACGGCCCTCGGCCCGCATCCGGCCCGCGTTCACGATATATCACAGAAAGAAAAATCCCATCATTCTCTTTTTTTTAGTTGAACTTGGCCCGCCTACGTATTCAAAACATATGGCTCTCTGCAATATTGCACACCACTGCTTAAAACGATAATTGAAGTACATAAATTAATTATACAGGGTTATTTTTTGGTCACCGGCCAAATTTTCAGGTTGGTTCAGAATCAATAATACATTCGATTTATGAAATAAATAAAAAATATTAAAAAAATAATTAGATACAATTACTTTGTCCCATGTTGTAAAACATATTTCTTGGTCACCACGTGCATCACACTCGCGACTCACGGTAGGCCGACGTCACTGACCTTGAAGTCGATACATTTCGTGTAAGAACAACAATTAGATGTATTTTTAAGGACCATTTCTAATAGATTTTTATTTATTAAAATATTACAATTAGACGATAAAATTTAAAACACACTCTTGTACTCTTTACTTCAAAGGTTTGGTCATAAGCAATTCACTAAAAAACGAATTTTAAGCTAGTTTTCAGTGCCATGTTTGATTGGTTACTTACTTAAAACATTTATCTACATAGATTGTAAATATTAAAGATTAAAAAGTTTTATACTTTAAAAAAAAATAATCCGTATAAAGTTGAAATTTTCAAAATGCAATTAAATAAGGTGATTTATTGTAATTATACATATAATTAGTTGTATGTATTTCATTCCAAACGAAAATGGTGGCAACTTCTGACATTGCACGCTGTGCTGAACCTACCTCAACCGCTATCGGCTATACATTGTCTTACAATATATTGTTTTCCCGGATTGGACAAACATGTTCTGAATTACTTCCTAAATGACTGATCTATCACATAGCCCGAAACTACGGAGCTAAGGATAAGGTTTCATTGATAGGTTTTATGACTTAGGACTTAAGTAAGTATCCGATAAGAAATATTTTTTGAAAATTTCAACGCAGAGTGAAATAGCAAAATTGTAGTTCCAAGTTGGGAACTCAACGAATGGAAACTTGAAAAAAGCGAACATCCTTTAACTTTTTTAAATAGCCTGCGCAGACGAGGGATTTTTGTACGCGGACTTTTGTCCGCGGACTGTAAAATATATGCAAAGGACCCCGTACTTTTAATTCCTCGTTTGCGTTACTCCATACAGTTGTAAGTGTTCTATTTCAGCGGACAAAAAAATCCGCAGACAAAAATCCCTCGTCAGCACAGCCCTTACATTTTGTTCCTTCGTAAATAGTATACTGGGTTACTGCGCACTCGCAGCTAGCCCCATGTTTTTCAAATTGCTTCGTATGCAGTCCTGAATTTACTGGATGAAAGCTTCCCATGGTCTTCTCCAATCATTCTAGATCCATTAGGGCTTATTACTATTTGGTTGGCGGTAATGATGATAATAGATGATCGACATTAACGTATCCAGTGGATCTCCACTTGGCGCTTATGTAAGACACCAACATGTTGCACGGTATTGTGGTGAGAGACCATTTACCTCGCGCACAGCGGAACGGTATTGCCACAGAGACTGCACCACACTCGGAGCCAGCGGTGGTGAAGGTAGAAATGGTTACGTAAGGTTCCCTAATGTCTGTCTTGTTTTGAGGAAAAAAGAAAAGGTGACATTATGAATCTAAGTCAGCCAAGGGTTCTTTGAAACAAAAAAAAATCAGTAGTTTCGTAAGAGCTCTTGCTGTATTTGCTGTAGAGTTTCTTACGATTTGTCAGTTTATAGTGACTCATTGAACAAGAAAAGAGAAGGAGTGTAACATTATGCAGACGGCATAATAATTAAACGGATGGTCTATAGTCCTCGGTAGTCTTGAAAAAGCTCTGACTGCTCGTTTGCTCACCTTAGAAAAAGACAGAGGGAGAAAAAGATAGAGCAGTTTAGTAACATTCTTCTGACAATATTTAAAATACGGATATGCTCCATACTCTGCTACTGTATACTTTTTCGTGTTTATCTTCTGCTCAGTTGGCGGTCCGTTTAATTTTGAGATTATATTTTGAGGTACCCAGCGAACCTACCCACTAGTGGGGCCTCAACTATAAAACAAAGGCGGGGGCAGCTCACCGTGTCTATCGCACTACAACAATAAACGTTGCATGCAAATAGCAGAAAGCGAAATTGCAGATCCGCTTACATTTTGATATTCATTACGCTTTCTAAACCCGAAGCTTACCCGAGATTCGGTAACAGAATAATTTGACGCATTTTAGATCTCGTCAATTATGGTTATTTACTTTAGAAAGGTGCGCTTAGTTCTGCCATTGATAGGTAGATTGTTTTTTTATGAAGGCTATTGTTCACCATAATGACCTCCTAGCTGAATGTAGGCTACGGCGACGAAGGGACCATTGTAGTTACTAGAAATTATAAAAAACTAAATAAATGACATTTAAAAACACTTTTTAGTCCATTCCCCGTCTCCAAATCAGGACCTCATGATCTATGGTTGAACATGTGTACACCACAAAGTCTGTTAGAACAAAAG
The DNA here is from genome assembly GCA_001625245.1 of Calycopis cecrops. NCBI lineage: Eukaryota > Metazoa > Arthropoda > Insecta > Lepidoptera > Lycaenidae > Calycopis > Calycopis cecrops. The sequence goes on along the minus strand of LUGF01050907.1, from coordinate 17,850 downwards.
AAATTTCAAGAAAAGAGCTTATTCTTTCTTTCTTTTCTTCAAAGGTCGACAACGCATCTGTTAGACCTCTGGTGTTACGGATGTCTGTGGGCGTTGTTGATCACTTTACATCAGGTGACCCAACTGCTCGTTTGTCTCATATGCTATAAAAAGAGGTATTTGCTGAACATCGAATGCAAGCCATTGCGGGATTTCCCCGCGACTTAAAATAATCCATAGAGACACTTGCGTGTGTCTGTAGTCTGTACAATGCAAATAAAGTTCTACAACATGAGCGCAATGTTTGAACTGTATCGTCAGTGGTATATGGTGTGTTGCACTTACGCCATAACAGATTTAATAAGATAAACCACAATGTAGCGCAGATTGTGGCTGAGATTTAAATCATTGCTTTATTGCAGTCTGTAAATATTTTTTAAATGAGTAACTTGCATGAAGGCAGTTTTAACTTTAATTAAAAATTCCATGCGCAGTGTGTAAACAATATGCATCTGCTTAGTTTCCAAAGAATTGTTTTTTTTTGTCATTAGTAGTATTAACAAAAAATCACACAGCCTTTTGCTGACTACCGACGCGATACGCATTTACATCGGCAAGCTTATCAAATGGCAATAGACAGGATTTTTTTTAGACAGGACACTTGAATCATAATACATTTGTACCCTATAATATACTATAATACCTATACCGATAGGAAGGTTACAATAGCTAATTTAACTACATTATCATTGTTGTAGGGATATCGCCCGTTAATAATAGGCAAGGCTTAACCGTGAAAGCTAAAATGGTCGCGGCGTTGACGTGAAAATTATCTCATAGAGAGGATCTTGATCACCATAACTTAGAGGTAGTGCCATGCTTGGACGAATTGCGCCGGCACGACAGCTGTGCTATCGCCTTTCGTGCGACGTGTAAGTAGCCGGTGGCCCATGGTAGTTGGCAGAGAAAGTATGGCAACGCATTTGTATAAGCGTGCAAATGTCTATGGTAGTCATGAAAATGATTCCGACTGCTTGTTTGCAAAAAACCTTACAAGCTGTGTTTTGTTCCAGTGTCGAGGTCGCGGTGTGCGCGGAGCGCGCGAGCGGTGGCACGGGGAGGTCTGCCAGCATGCGGGAGCGCCGGTAGCGGCAGCATGGCCGCGCTGCTGGCGCTGGCGGCGCTGCTGCTGGCCGCCCACCCAGCACTACCGCAAGGTAACGTGTTTTCAGGCTTCCTTATAATTTAATACTGCTCTAAAGCTAATGTGACTATAGATACCGTTTCAAACAGCCTATTTTCTAGTAATCGTTTGAAAGGAGCAAGATTATTTTGTAGCTATGTCACTCTGCGTCACTTTGATTACGTTGATGATTTTTCCAAACCCTCACTATTGATACAAAACTAATAATCTTATTACCAAAAATACTCCAAAAATGTAATTTTAAATTTTAATCTGTACATGGCGCTGAATTTCTCTGGCCATTATAAAAGTTTGTACTTAACAGTTTTGTCTGAACCTAATATTACCTCTAACAATGTCTACTAAACTCTAAAACAGAATAAAAACAAGACTGTATGTGCCAACTACGACACGTCACTGGACTTTACTCAAACAAACGTAATTCTGGCGTCACAGGGGCACAAAGTCCGACTCGTGCTTAACCGTGCTTTGACATTTTTGACGTCTATAATCTTGCATATTAAGGGTGTATGGTCACTTACCGTTCGGAGGTCAATAACACGAGTGCGACGTCAGGCGTTTAATCTTCACAAAAGAAAGTTGTAAAGAAAGTTCGGATCAAGCAGATGATAGAACTCGCACTGTACTCGTATGCTACGGGTACCGCCCAGCACGCTATAGCGCAGTAGTTAAAAGGTAACTTCGGGGATGAGACATCAGATTCGATTCCATTGTGTCATTTTAATTATGTATTAGAATATAATACGGTGGAAAATGGTTTTAGTAACACTTTCCATGCTTCATTGCATCCGAAATGTGCTGACACTACCGAGGAAGTACCTGTCGCTTATAAGTCATGTGATACCATTTAAAGGGCAGTTTCGTGATGTTGTCACTGGTGGGAAGAGGGAGGGAACACGACAGGCCTGCATAATAAATATGCGGTTGTCTGGGGGCGTTGGTCTTCTTTTTCGGCGATCCGCACTAAACACGCGGTCATAGCTCTCACTTTACAACAACATTGTTCTAAAGCTCTGGGATTCTACTTATCTCTCGCTTACACGAGACCAGCGTAAAATGATAGCAGTGCTGTCGCGTTTCGTGCGGTGTGTAAGTAGCCGGTGGCGGATGGAGGGTGGAGGAAGAAGGGCAACGGTATCATACACGCATTAGTATAATTCTAGTCTGTAGGCGTTGGTAGTCATGAAAATGGCTCCGAAAGCTCGTTTGCCCCCATAAACTACAAAAACCCCATCGTCCCCCCTAGTAGTACCACCACGCCTAATCCTACTTACATTCTCTGTAATTATCATAATATGAAATAAGTCTAAGCTGTATGCAGTTGTAGCGTGACAAGCCCGCGTGACGTGACGTCTGCGCGTCACGCTACACGCCGCGCCGGTGACGGGACAAAAAGTGGCGTGCAGCGTGTGTGATACCGTTGCGGCGCCCGTTACCCGCTTTTGTTTTTAAATTCATAACTTCTTGCGACTTACTGTTATACTTGGGACCTTGTGAGAGGCTGAATTGGGCTAGCACGACCGAGAAAGTAAATTATTTTCACGTAAGGGTGAAGTTGTGGTTTGTGAGACTCCAGTGGCCCATTGGGTTGAGATGGGTTTTTATTTCAGCACAGGGGGACTAACAAACGATGGAAGACATTTGACATACCACCGCCTTAATATCCGCATATGCAACTGCATTGCGCTGCTTCTATAATGAGCCACCGGCTACTCACAGGCCGCCCGAGTCTCGACAGCACACCTATCATTTTTAAGGCAGTATCTTGAAAGCAACACGTACCTCTCGTCGTGCATGGCACTGCCTCTCACTAGGAGAGAAGGTGGACAACGACATAACCTATATGCGGATATTTATGGGCGTTGATAGATAAAAGCTCGTTTTCTGCAAATAAGGCGCATATTATGTGCAAACATATAACATGGAACAATGCACTTATCTAAAAAGAAAAGTACAAGATTTATAAAAGGGGGAGGCAATTAGTAATCACGACAGGTCAGTGGGACCGCCACCCCCTTGCCTCCCTCCGCGCCCCCTTGCCGCCCCCTCCGGCCGTTCACTCGGAACAAAGGGGTCACTCCGCGGTATAACGTCCGCCCAAGTGTTTACGGCTAAAAATGTGATTCACCGCTCTTGATTGCTTTTCGTACTTGCTTGTATCCTTTCTAAACGTTTTATTGGTCTTTTTAATAATATAAGGGGGTGTAGTCGGTGGCTTTTCACGACTACAGACACCCATAGACATCCGTATAATTGTTATTAAGACGTGCTTTTCTTGTTTCCTTCCCGTCTCTAACATTCCACCACTGTGGATCACCAGAAAGTAACTGTATTACCTACCACTAAAATTTAACTTGCATAGCTTTCACTTTGGGCCAGTAACGTAACCACGTCTCGCGAGGTAAACCACCGGTTGTGCCGTCCTAATTTGTGTGCAACGCGACATTAACACATTTTATTTAATAAAAGACGAGTTTAATTCAATTGTATTGGGGTCAATAAACTGCCTCTCCATTATTATATTGGGAAATTAATTACTTATCAGAATAAGTAACATTCAAAAAACCATTGTCAAATTTTAAATTTTATTAAGGTCAAAATAGTAGTTAAAAACTAGTCGATACTTATACTCTGTGTTGTAGAAAAAGTATATGGTTTTCAGGTCATTGATATTAAGTCTATACGACTGAGTGGTTTGACCGCTGAACTCTAAACACACACGCAAATACCCGAGGCTTATTAAAATTACTTACGCTGCTAAATTTGTTGCAGTTCGCAAAAATGAAATGCATTGTGTGGTATTTAGCAACAGCATAGGCTCGTTACACAATATCGAACGTACATACCTGGTACGAGAACTGGTGGGCATATTAGCTACGTTGTAGTGACTGTAAATAATATAATTATAACTAAATACAAAAATACTAGTCTCGCAACAGGTTCCAAAAGCGTATGCAATATAATATAATGTGTTTACTATAAATATCGTTTTATGTTACAAAATTGTTGAGATAAAAATATTTGCCGTGGTATCAATTTAACTTACATTTAAAATAATCCTCTATTCGATAGCAAGACGAAGATAAGAAATTAAAAAGTTAGATAGAAGCAAAACTTTATTTAGTCAGAAATTTGATAATAAAAAAGATGTTTAAGATGTGATCCCTTAAGCGGAGGCATCAGAAGATTTCTCTTCTGTTCTAGTGCATGGTGTATAATTCAAGTCAAGTGATAGAAGAGGCACGACTAGTGATGTCTTTTTATGGTATAGAGGAGCAAACCAGCAGTCGGAGCCGTTTTCATGACTACCGACGCGACGCCTACAGAAATCCGCATAGAGGCTACACAAATGCGCTGACCTTCTTTTTCCTCCCACCTCCATGAGCCACCGGCTACTTACACACCGCACGAAACGCGACAGCACATAAGTCACTTTACGCCGGTCTCGTGTAAGCGAGACGTACCTCCCCGCTCATGCCGGTCCAATTCGAACTGCTATAAAAAAATACCTCTTACTACCACCAAAAATATTCATTTGGGAGAGGGCTTAGACAGTTACATTTAAATTGGTTATAGGACTTGGGTGTATTAGATGTAGAGAGTAGAGAGGTTGAGGTCCTTGCTGGATACGGATGATGGTGATTATTGAAACCCTTTAGAAGAAAGTCTACTCGACCCTGCGTAACTTCCCGCGTGGAGCAACACGCCCGGTGGTTCGTCGGCGCTCCGAATATGGACCAGCGTTTCCGATTGATTGTAATTATTGTTTTGTCTTCGTTATGTAACTGCCGCAACAGCGACAGAGCTGTCGGTTGCGCGGTAGACAGCTCTGGCTGAAGGAAGACAGGTTCACGTCCATCGCCCGTGGCCACTGGCAAGCACATTAAATGATGTTTCATCCTTGTTTTTTTTTTTTTATTTAATAACGTATAATTTCGTACCTACTGTTGTTAATGATTAACCATTGAGAGCAGACATCAGTATGACAGAATAAGCGTGGATGAAGTGTGCCTATTGACGCATCGATCTGGTCATAATGTGTACTTTGTACCTCCGACCGCGCTCATCTCTTCATTGATACAGTTGTTGGTCACTTCGAGAAACATTTGCTAAAAGCTTCGACAGGTTAAAAAGGTGGAGCCAGGCATGACTTTTGTTTCTTCAACAAGTAGAGCGCCATTGCATACTGCATCGCAGAATAGTCATAGAGCGCTCTAGCTTTAAAGTTTTTTTTTCACTGCAAACGAAGGATAAAAGCCTTCTCGTGACTACCGACACGGAAGCTAATAAATATTCGCATTATAGGCAACTTAGGCTTCAACTGTCAACTCTGATCTGTCAGACTTGTCCTACTTCCACTTGGCATATGTGGGTACATGCAACAGCGAATCTGTTACCCACATATGCCTCTTCTTACATTGATATTTATTCCACTAAGCGATGGTCGAGCGGTATGGCCGTTGTCACTTCAAGGGTGAGTGGCTCCGTACCGAGGCGGCGGGCGTGAAGGCCTCGCTATCTGTGAGGAAACTCCGGCATTGTGCCGCTGACAGCCGACATCCGAACAATGCCGCCGCTAAACGCTAATTATGATATCCGTGTGAACGTAGCGCGACTACTGCTGTTTGATAATTGTCATCGCTCATGTTGTTTCACGTTTGTAATTGATAGTAGGCAGGGATTTTTTGTGTTTGCGTGGAGCATGCCATTTGCAAAGGAGGGGAAAGAAATAAAATTAGGTATTAGATTAGAACACATTGGATTCCCCGAACACAAAACATCGGTCACATACCGTAATATTTCCTGGTTGCGGATTCGTATGTACTAATACACGTACCTATCAAATTGGTTAAGTCTGGCAGGCAGGTAGTGGCAGGGAGCTGCTGGATGCAAGTGGATGACCAGGACCTGTGTCGCACAATGGAAGAGTCCTTTATCCGGCAGGGGACGCCCACCGACTGATGATGATGAATACCCACACGATAACGGTAGCACTGAACCTTCATCATAAAGGAATACCTACGCCTAATACAGGGAGATGGACAGAAATATGAAGATATGTCTGTTTTTTTATAGTACAGGGGGCAAACGAGCAGTCGCATCACCGAAATGAAGGGGATTTCCGACGCCCACAGACATCTGCAGCACAGGGTCTTTGCAGTTGCGTTGCCGACCTTTAAAGACAAGAGTAGGCTCTTTTATTTATTTAAAAATTTCGTATTCCGTGAATGAAAAATCTTTTCATCATCTAGCGACATTAGACAGTTATCAGAAGGATTTAATGTTGGGGAACAGAGCCGGTGAGCAAACCTTCGCGCGATCAGCTCCATATACCGAGAGGTGGTGAGGAGCATGGGTGGGTGGTGGGTCATTTATCAAACAGCTGAAATAGATAAAAGAATACAAATCTCTAATCGATATGATCGTGATATATGTCATTCTGTTCTTTACCTGTCTGTCCCTTAGACCTTAACAGACCTGGCCGTCTATCATGTTGTTGTGGAATTACAGACATGATCATCAAATGTACATTGACCCACATATAGCGCCGCGCGGGGAAGTGAACTAGAGGTCGTCGGTGTTTGTTATTTTAATTGTTGTTATCTAGCGATGGAATGTGGGTACTTGTGGTACTTGGTACTTCCGAGGCGGGAGAGGAAGAGCAGTCACGGCTGCTGCCACCGGAACAGTCTTCTGATGATTATATCTCTCCAGTTAAAGAGGCCTGCTGCTATTCTTCATTCTAGCGGACATGATGAGGGAGATCTATCTCTCTATCGTATTATTTCTAGTCTCGGACGATTTAAGTTTCTATTGTGAAGATGGGGTAATGAAGGACGTCTACATACATACTTGAATATTGTTGAGACGAAAAATTGGGAGACAGGCAGTGCAACCGGCAGACGGAAGAGCTAGCGACCTCTCTGCAGGAGCTAACGTTATTAAAGAAATGAGTAAAAGTAAAAAGAGGCTACATCGATATCGCACTTTTTACTTATATAAGCACATAAGTGATTTAAAAATAAAACTATTACTCAAGATGAATATTGCATGATATCCGGACAAAAATTAATGGCCGCCAACGCATCTACGAAACCGTACCAGCAGGTAACCGATTGCTCGTTTGTCCCTAATGTAATGATCCGGTTACTTCACTTAGTTTCCACTGATGAAGATTTCTACAGCCAATCGCATCAAAACTAATCAACACGAGCATCTAATCAATTTGTTTATTTACATAATTTTATAGCGGATGTTGTCCAGCATCCGCGGCGGTAGGGCCGGCTTCAGTTGCCAGTCAATTTGAATGTAATTAAAGGTTTCTCTTACATAACTGTTATATAACTGGTGACCGGTCACCGGTGACGTAAGAGCCGTTACCGTTTTCTGCTTGTTTAACTAATTAATTGTGATAAGGTTATGGTTAGCGGATGTCGGTTTAACTCTTTTATAGAGCGTATTAAAGTTTAGTTTCATCTTAAGTAACAGCTTTCACAATCTCACCACAAAGGCTTCTTTGACAGTTTAAACATTTGTATCTTTATAAGGGATATCCGCGTTAAGAACCTTTTCGCAAGGACCGAGTCGCGCATTAATATCAGGAAACGGATACTTAAACATTTTAATATGTGAGGTTCTACTTTTTATAAATATATAAGAATTGTTATATTAAATACCTTTCTCACGTATAAACTCTATATATTATACTCATAATGGGCGCTAGGTAACCGAAATGTGACCTCAACTGCAATGTTCTTTGTAATTGTTAGAGGGAGAATAAGTTAAGTCTAATATTACGTAGGTATACAGTCAACTAAACATTTCTGATCTAAGAATTAAACATAGAAGAGCTAATGCAATGTTCAATTCCTAATTATCTCATTAATGTTTTTAATAAATAAATTCCAAACTGATACTTTTCTAATCAGAGATAATTAGTTTGTTATCCAGTTTAGTTTCTTCTAGCTAGGATTTAATAGAAACTTACGAACCAGTCCTAGCTGTGACTTAAGTTGTAACTTTGATAGTAATGTGACACTTGTTTAACGTACTCGTAAGTCGTAACGCATGTCAAGGATGTGTCGGGTCAGAAATTGTCGCGGTGCACCGTGCGGCGTGCATGCATGTAGCAGGAAGCACGCATGGCCTGCGCCCACCGCAGGGGGGGAGGGGGAGTCTCCGTTGTAGCATCGTACGTTGGTTTTTAAAA
>LUGF01050845.1:228051-260758 GCA_001625245.1 Calycopis cecrops | reverse complement strand
ATCTGTATATATGTTCTTATATTTAAATTATTATCGCGTTGCATCTCTTCAATGACCTACTATAAACCTACAACCTTACACGATGCCTACCCGAAGCATTTATATAATATGCCAACCTACAACTATCCAGTGCCTATCCCTTATAATCATCCCACTCCGAACTTACTTCGTATATAACTCATCCCCCTATTATAAATAAACCTATATCTCCTTATATCACCTTCCATAACCGTCGCATTTTATTCACTCGATACGCAAAACCTATTCATTTCCCTATAATTCCCTTAACCGCATCACTACTACTCCTTCGATCCCTATCCGCCATACCTATATCATCATCCACGATGACTTGCTCATCTTGGACCTATTCAAATAATAATCAAAATCGGACATATTAATTATTCAAAGTTCCCTACCGATCTTTCAACAATGCATCGCAAACTTCAATGCTCGATATTGTCATATAAATTATTCTGCGAGGCAAACCTCCTTCAACGATAATATTGTCACATAAAACATTTTCGTTTTGACAACCATCGTATTTTGACAATCTCTATATTTTAAATTGCTAAAATTACGTAAAATACAATTTTATTTCTATCATATCATATATACATAGCTACGATCGCATTATATATTACAAAGCGGATCCTATCCCAATATTCGACATATATATAAATCCTATCCTCTACATAACCATATTATATATCCTACACATGTCTATACAAAATTACATATTCGATCCCGTGATCGCCTTGGTATCGCGATTACAAATTATTCAAAATAAATCGGAAGAATCATCCTTTCTTTATACCAAATCCTCCAGTACGTGTGCCTTGCAGTAGTAACAGCCGAATACACATTCACTGGACATCCTTGTGAACATTCGTAGACACCTCTATATACATATGATACACGCAGCAATTCTTATGAAAAATTTAGTTAACTTATATCCATCTCTTCCTCTTCCTTCTGAGAGACCATCGGAAACCATAAATTGTATGAAATGGCGGCATGCGGGGACGCAATCCACAACATTTTCATAATATCTCCCATTTTCAATTAATTTTGTTAATATTACTTTTCTTGTATGCAAAGAAGAATTTACTACAAGAAGAATTTACGACATCAGGGCTACTCTTCCCCCTTCGCGAGTCATGGTGTCTGATTCCCAACGTCGTACAAGATAAAAGTAACGTGACCACTTAACTTTGTCTGCGGGGCTCCATCATGTAGTGGCCGGGACACCTTCCGCACGGCCACCACCTCATTCCTGCGACCTCTTCATTGGGTCGTCCTCTTCCTTCCTTCCCCGGGTTCTGCTTCGTCCGACTGTTTCGACGGACTCCGGCGCGACTCCACCATATGTGGCACCTGGGCTGGATACTTCGTCGGGGCGTAGCGTCCAGCTCCGCAGGGTCACCTATTTGTAATCTTACTACCTATCTACGTAGACTAACTATATATGAAGATCGACTGCCGATGCTATACTGTTGCCAGCTGGCTTAATAAAAGATTTTCGAAACTTTATGAATATATTTTATTTATTCATTCCCAAATTACAATTCACATTAAAATTATTTAAGACCTAGGCTAACTCATATTCATCATCTTTTGCTCAAACCCCATCTTTTTCTTCACGAGACCCCAATCGTAATCCATGAAAATTTATTGAACGTGTCAAAAGCGACACATTCTAATATTTAAAATTTAAATGAATATGCTTCCTTTCATAAGAAAGTATATTCATTGTGGCAAGGAGGTCCTCGCCACAATACCAATTTTTTGTACAAATACTGGCGGGAATCAACGAAAGTTGCTGTTGTCTTTGAATAAGTTTTAGGCTATTTTTATTGGTTTCGTTGAATTAGCTGCTTATAGAGTCATTTAAAATTATTGTTTTTAATGCTTAGTGGTCTGGATGATGGCAGATAAAATTGTAAGAGCCAGCAAAATTATTGCTTTACTTGAAGAGGGCTGTAGCCAATGTTATGTGGCTCAAAGGCTAAATGTAAGTCGTTCAACAGTCCAAAGAACCTGGCAGCGTTATCAAGAGACGGGTTCCATGAAAAGAAGGCCTGGATCTGGAAGAAAACCATCCACTGAACCAAGAGATGATCGTTTTCTGGTGAGTCAAGCTTTGAGAAATCGCAAATCTTCGTATTCGGACCTCAAGAACAACCTTAAAGACGTAAGAAATGTGCAAGTTAGTCTATGGACGGTCAGGAGGAGGCTTCTCGCTACCAACTTACACAGTCGTCGCCCCGCCCGCGGTCCCAAATTACTCCGTGAGCACCGTGTTGCCAGACTTCACTTTGCTCAAAATTGTGTATCATGGACTCAAGAGAATTGGGATAGGGTATTGTTCTCTGATGAAGCCAGGATATCACTTTATGGTGAAGATCGACGTCGGCGAGTGCTGCGAAGACCAGGGGAGCGTTATGCAGAGGTCTGCTTTGAAGAAATAACGCCTTACGGTGGAGGCTCTGTTATGTTTTGGGCTGGGATAACCTCTTACTTCTTCCTCGTACTTCTTCCTTCTCTCTCAAGCCTACCGACGAACGCCACGTGATGAGTATATTGAAATCATTGCATTCTAATGCCATAGGAACTGACGGTATATCGTTGGACATGTTGTTGGCGACTCTGCCGTTCAGTTTAGAGGTTATAACGCAAATCATCAACTTGTCAATAACTACCAGTAAGTTTCCTCTTATGTGGAAAACTGCCGTGGTGAAGCCCATTCCTAAGAAAGATCACGTAACCGATATGAAGGACCTTAGACCTATCAGCATACTCCCGTGTATCTCCAAGATATTGGAAAGGGTTGTTTGCAACCAGATGACAGAATACATAAATTCTAATAACTTACTCCCTGTTAGACAATCCGGGTTCCGCAAACACCACAGCACTACGACTGCCCTAGCTGATGTTGTAGACAGTATTTTAGGTGCTCGGGATATGGGCGAGGCCACAATTCTAGTGCTTCTCGACTATTCTCGTGCATTCGACACCATTAACCGTTCATTGCTGTTAGTAAATACAATGTAGTAGTTATAGTAAGCTATTTATTGCGCAAGATACTTGTCGTTTCAACTCTTTAAAATATCCTATTTTAGCAGTCAAATCAGATTTTCGAGATTGTCTACAGGCTTTGTCATGTTCTCGCATCATGAGACGAATATTATATGTAATCCACGGGTATTGCTTGTGTTTTATGGCTCTTGCCTTGATGGGAGCCAGTTAGTCAAAAATAGTCAATAATAATCTTTCCGAAAAAACATCAACCATGTTGTTAACATTTGTAATTTTTTTAATGCTATCTGAGTCTATTAACCTGATCCCTTCTCTTAAATTACTTTCATCTAAACTTTTTATATCTCTTGAAAAATATTTATTTATCGTCGCTGTGTCTTCAAAGGCATTAATATAAAAAGTTATAAAGGAGTGATGACTTATACTCTGTCCATTCGTTTATTTTCTTTTTGACAGCTCATGCCTATGAATTACCGGTTTTATTTTCGTAATAATGTACTACAGTAATGTTGTACATTATTGACGTGTAACGCCCACTTAGTGAAGTGCCCTATGCATAAGAAACTACCACAGACTATAAAACAGGTCTTAAAATAAGAAAATAGATCATATACAATAATAAATCGCCTTTGTGTAAGTTTTGTCTCTGTAAATTTAGTTAAAAAGTAGAATATAAAAATAGTGTCTATGACTTTATAGTTAATTATTTGCAAGGAATTAAGTCGAAATCTTGGAATTTTGTGCGAATGCAGTAAGATATGAAGAACAATAACACTGTCCATTGATTTATTTTCTTTTCTTATGTTAGCTGCCTTAGATTATAATTATGCACACGTAAGTAAAAATTTTACTCTAAAAGGCGTGGTGAATAAAGTCTATGTCAAGTTTAAATCAGGAGTAATGAACAAATATACTTGGAAAATCACATACATATTTATTTATTTAACAAACTAGCTAGGTAATAGAGTATACAAATGAAACAAGTAAAATTATTAATATTATTTATTTTTGTGATTCATCAGAGTCATAATTTTCACTAGACTTATCAGTTGAGTCCTCTGTTACATGAATAATCAATTGATCGTCAATTATGTTGTCAATTGCAACGTCCCGATCCCAATCAGACAATAATATTTTTCTAATCCTATCCACGACACTCGCCCAGCTTTCAGGTGTCACTTCATCACACGCATTATTTAATAATTTCATCATTTTATTTGCTGTAAACGGCGACGTTGTGTTATTTCTTCCTGCCTTCCCTTTGACTTGTGCCCATATTAATTCAATGGCATTGTATTGACAATGATATGGTGGGATTCTAATTACATTATGTTCATATTCCGCTGCCATTTCATCGATGACGTATCTCTTCGGTTGACGTTTCGATTTCAAAATTCTTATTAATTCTTTTTTAACAATGTATTGTCCACATCCTCGCCATTATCACGAAGCCAGTCAACAATTTCATGTTTGGTGTAAGCTTGCGTTGGCATTTTATTTATTTGACGTGAATGATAGGGCACATTATCTATAAATATAATTGAAGGTTCTTCAAGTAATGTCAACATTTCCCTGAACTAATCTCCATAAACTTGTGCATGCATTTCTCCGTGATAGTCGCCAGATTTATTTGGTTTGAATTCGAGTAGAGCATCTGATACAAACCCTTTTGCAGTTCCCGCGTGGCAAATTATAAGGCGTTCGCCCTTTCCTATAGACACAGCCAAAGTTGATGCTGCAGTGTCGTCAGTCCACGATTTCGTTAAGGTATGATTGGCTGATTTGGATTGATAAGGTAAGATTTAAAGGGCTGGCGTTTTTTCTTCGGTGTAGATAGCTTATTAACCTCCATACCACTGCTGCCGTAGGCTTCTTTACTAATTTTTGTAACTGTAGGAACACTGATTCCTATGGCGGCGGCAACACGGTTTCGAACCTGCGACAGTGGTAGTAGCGGTGCACCATTACGAAATTCCTTCTCAAAGTAATCGTCTCACGAACTCCCTGGATTGTCCTTTTAACACAGTTCCTTTCGGCATATTGAGAGCTTAAGTAAGAGGTAGTGCCACGCTGCATGCTTGCATGCAGCCGAATTGGGCCGGCACGACCGGGGAGGTACCTCTCGCTTACACGAGACCGGCGTGAAGTGACAGCTGTGCTGTCGCATTTCGTGCGGTGTGTAAGTAGCCGGTGGCCCATGGAGGTGAGAGGAGAAAGGAGGGCAGCGCATCTGTATAGTCTCTATGCAGATGTCTATGGGCGTCGGTAGTCATGAAAATGGCTACAACTGCTCGTTTGCCCCCTATACCATAAAAAAAAAAATACAGTGAATGTGATACAAGCGTCGCGTGACAAGCACAGGTAGCAAGTGACAACAATATGGCGTCGCCGATGTCAACGATGCATTGAGTTATGGTATTGCTAGTGATAACCTGTTTATAATGCGCTTATACTTGTTTTATTTGCATAAATATTATTATTTTAATATTTATTTATTGCATGTATAATTTAAATTAATATTTGTACTAAATAGTCATGTGTCCGCTATAGCGTAACGTAACTGAAAACGGTTGCCATGTCTCTAACGTTATTAACCGGTATTGACAACGTCGGCAACGGTTATCGGATAACTATCGGATACCTTCAAACAACTAACGCAACTGACGCAACGTTGCCAACTGACAACTAATAACTATTCACCGTTGCTCGCTTAGTTATAATAACCAAAATAACCAAGCCTTCTCTTTCTTTCTAAGCGATTCCTAACGCGTACAAGAGAGAAGAGGCGAATATTAGCTGGCCGCAAGTACCAGCAAATTATAAACGAAAGACAACCTTATTTATATGATACTAGCTGCGCCCCGCGGTTTCACCCGCGTAACATTCGATCCCGTGGGAATATCTGGATGAAAAATAGATGTTGGCCGATTCTCAGACCTACTCAATATGCTCACAAAATTTCATGAGAAACGGTCAAGCCGTTTCGGAGGAGTATGGCAACGAAAACTGTGACACGAGAATTTTATATATTAGATTAAGGCTTAAATGCAACTGACGCAACGTTGCCAACTGACAACTAATAACTAATTCACCGTTGCTCGTTTTGTTAACCAATAACCAAAATAACCAAGCCTTCTCTTTCATTCTAAGCGATTCCTAACGCGTACAACAGAGAAGGGGCGAATATTAGCTAGCGGCCAGCGGTTATCGTATCAAGAACCAGAAAGACAACCTTATTTTTATGACATTAAGACTTAACTATTGTAATATTTATAGATCAAAGTATAATGGACAACTGGACATCGGTGGCTCCTAAAGACGTTGATTATAGTTTGGCCTATGAAAAGTTACGAAAGACAACCTTATTTATATGAAGTTAAGGTTTAACTATAGTAATATTTATAGATCAAAGTATAATGGACGACTGGACTTACAGTATTGATACAGCAGCTACATAATTGACTAAGTACAAACAAAAACAGAAAGAAGTAGTGCCACGCTGTATGCAATATGCATGCATGTAGCCGAATTGTGTCGCGACAGGGGAGATACCTCTCGCTTTCACGAAATTGGCGGAAAGTGACAATTGTGCTGACGCGTTTCGTGCGGGTGTATAAGTAACCGGTGGTCCATGGAGGGAGAAAGAAGTAAGGGGAACGGACATATGTAACCTCTATGCGGATGTAATGGCTCCGATCGCCTGTTTGCCCTCCTTTTTTTTTTTTTTATTATTATTATTATTATTTTTTAGTTGGTTGAAACTTGAAATATCGATATTCAGCAACGGTTATCAATACCGGTATTGAAACTAAATATCGGTTAAATAACCGTTGCCGAAAATAACCGATAACGCCCATGTCTAGTACTAAAAATATGTATGTGTAAATCGATTAAAAGTTATTCTTAAATAAAATCGATAAAATATTCAAACCGAATCGGAAACGTGTGAGGGCGTCACTAATTTCAATTTTCTTAATGTGTCAAAAAGAAAATAAACAAATGGACAGAGTATAGGTCTGGGCTGTAGTCAACCCACACTCGGTCCAAGTTTGCGTTTGAACAAACTAGGTTGATTAGGGTTTCGCTCTTGTCGGTGAAGTGTGTCGGATTATCAGTACTTATATTATTTTAGGTTGTTAATTGTTAAAAATTCTTGCAGAATACGAAAATGATGATGACTTGTGCTTAAATAATTAATATTAAAGTTACCAACCAGAAATATATAGTCGCGACTAGGAAGCGAACCTATAGTTTCAGTGAGCGCATCCAAAAACACCTGACAGACAGCCATGGCGGTCGGTACGCTGCACAGTGATTCATCCGGAACATGCTAGCTGGACAAAATTATTTATTGATGTTTTTTGTCTTATACGGCTTTCATGTGATGCCTTATTGCGTAATTCGTTCAAAAAATGAAATAAAAGGTAAGGTACAAGTAGGTACAGTAGGGTGACAATTTTTAAGAAAACTAATATTACTATTATAAGTTCTGTTTAATTTTATAAGGCAATAAATAAATAAATAATTAAGGCAAGTAAAGATAAATACAATAGAAAAAGGGGCAACCACACATAATATGGTTCTATTACTAATATCATACTTATCAACTAATTGCACAGTGTCCTAATTATTACCTAACTTTAAATAGCAAATCTTAGTTAAAGTAATTCAATAAATCGATATATTATTACCCACAACACTACAATTCCGCTTCCTTATTCTAAATCACTATATTCTTCTGAAGAAGAATCTTCAACATTATAGTCAGAAGTAACATTTCGATTAGTGTCACTAATATTTACACTACAACTTATGTCTAAACTAGGGGGTACAATTAATTCTAAAACCCCCGAAGGAAGCTTTCTTGTCGGTATTTTGGGAATTTCTCGAAGATTATTTATTACAGGATCAGACGTGATTATTAACATATTAAGTAAATCTCTATTCGTGGCAATACGTGAAACTTTTCGTGTATTGTGCTCTTGTAATCTTCTACAGTCTTTATTGCGAGCTTCCTGAACTTCCTCAGAAAGCTGTCCAGTAGGTAGAAGAGCCGATTGCACAATATCGACCTCGACTGGCTTCTCTTATCACACAAGCGAGATTTCGGTGCCCAGCCAACCGCGCTGATAACATAGCTTTACTTGTTATCGCGCAAGATAACAAGTAAAGCTATGCTATATCAAAATATCATCACAGGGGAAAAATGGGAGAGATAGTTTCTGGTCCATCAAACTTTAAAAACAATGAAAATATCGTTGGCTTTCTCTTTTCTGCCTAACTCTTTTTGTTTGATATGTTCCTCGTAAGATTCTTTTAATATCTGTTTGTCTTCTTCAATTGCATTATTATACGCCTCGCAAAGACCACAAATCTATTTTTGGGACAAAAAAGATATATTAAATTCGGTATTGAAAATTCGGGCATACATATCATAGTTTGCCGATTGCATTGTCCCTCTGGTACTCAGGTAATTTGCGGTTAAGGTTGCGATTCCTTTATAGTGAGACCACCATCAAAAAATTCCCCACCTGTGTTAGCCCGAGTATAATGGCTGTCAATTTTGGGGACTGAATTTATATGATCGCGAACAGATTGTACGATTTCGGGGCTTACTTGATTATGGTAAGCATGCTTTCAACGTTATCTTCTGGAATCATCCCCACATTACTATTATACCCTGATCACATCACCGTTCGCAATATTCTCACCGATATTCCTAATAGTACAGTCAATCTGTAACAAAAATAAATGAAATGGGGAACAAATTACACGAGCCAATTTGACTTGATATATCGTTAGAGGGGCATGTAAATAGCAGAATGGGAGATTGGCGAAGTCTCATCTGTTGCTGATTTTGAGAAAATCCAAAAAAAAAATTTGAATTGTGTTTTTCTTCGAATCTATGAGTTTTAGGGAAAAGTTTATTTGAAAAAAAATATAGAGGACATTGTGAACTACATTTTATGTCATTGAAGTGACTTCGTAAGACTTGAAATACAAAAAGTAGGTGGCGCTGATGCGTCTAAAAATTTTTCCTAAAGAACGTGCGGGGTCATTTATTTACGAACATTTCGCATCCTCCTAACTTTGCAAAATGTGAAAATTTATTCATTTGATGTGAAACTAAGTCTATTCGCAAGTTCAGTGATATGGGGACCCCACTGCAGTTTAGAGTCTAGTGTTATCCCTAGGAATATTGTCGAATCCACTAGATCTAGAGTTTCACCATTTAATAGTACATTGGTTGGAACCTGTCTAACATTAGGTAAGATACATTTCATACATTTAGTCTTTTTACTATTCAGTAGTAAATTATTGACACTAAACCAATGTACAATCATAGAAAGAGAACTATTTACTTCGTCACAATTCATTTGTTGTCGCTTATGCTTAACAATAAAAGACGTATCATCGGCAAATAGGACTATCTCTTGATTATCTTTAACTAGATAGGGCAAGTCATTTATATATATTAGGAAAAGAAGTGGTCCCAAAATGGAGCCTTGTGGGACCCCCATTTCTATTTTAGTGCCGGTCGATCTCTTTCTATTTACCTCAACCCTTTGAGTTCTATTATTTACATATGAAGTCAAGAGGTTGAGCGCCGCGCCTCCTATACCATAACGGTGTAATTTCCTGACTAATGTTTCGTGCTGTATACAGTCAAAGGCTTTGAAGAGGTCGCAAAACACACCTAGCGCATCCTGCGAATCCTCCCACGCCTCAAAAATAGAAGTAATTAAACTGACACCAGCATCTGTAGTAAAGCGTCCTTTGGTAAAACCAAATTGCTTGTCATGTAGTAAATTATTAGAATTAAAATGAGACTGCAACTGGTTAAGAATTAACTTTTCAAATACTTTACTAAGAGCCGGTAGTATAGATATAGGTCGATATTTAGATGGATCACTTGTACAACCGGATTTAAAAAGAGGCAATACTTTACGAGTGCTTCATTAAGTCAGGAAATACACTATTTTTTATACATTTATTGAATATTAAAGACAAATTAGGAGCAATTATGTCAATTATTGATTTTAGAACTTTTATAGATATGCCCCATAAATCAGTAGTGTACTTAATATTTAACATTTTAAAAGCCAAAATAATGTCTTGGGGCTCAATTTCATGCAAGTTAAAATTGACATCACATTTCCTTATACAATTTTTAAATAATGATTCAGCAGCGGCAGGAGAGGATATCAAGTTTTTAGTACTTGAAATTGGAATATCCGCAAAAAAATTCTCAAATACCAACTTCTTCGTCAGATTTAACTAATTTATCTTTGATACAAAGACAAAAATCAGAAGAGCGATTTTCGACTCTGCCAGTTTCACTACTTACTATATTCCAAGTTGTCCTTACTTTATTTTTCGAGTTTATAATTTTATTTCTTATAAACAAAGATTTAGCTGTATTACATACTTGTTTGAATATCTTTGAATATTTTTAACATAATTTTTAAAAGATACACTATAATTATATGTTTTTTCATTATATAGCTCATATAATCTTTGCCTACTCTTACAAATTCCTGTCGTTGCCCACTCACTAGATTTACTTTTCTCAGTTTGAGATCTGACTGTTTTAGATGTAAAAATAGAATTATAGTTAGTTCTTGTTAACTTAAAAAGTTTACTAAAAGCCACATCTGGACTATTATATTGATTAATTAGATGAATATTGTTTATTATATTAATTCTAAATCTTTCAATACGTTTTAAATTAATTGGTATTCATGTACTATTTTCTTTACAAGCTTTGTTTCTTTTGTCAATATTATGAAATATGGCCATCTGTCCAAAATGATCAGAGTTTCACAGGCTTATAATTTTCTTTTGTATAGGAGCTATATTACTAAAAATATTATCTATACATGTTGCAGATGTTTCGCTTATTCTAGTTGGTTCAAAGAAAAGATTTATTAAGTTATATGATTTAAACAAAGTAGTGAATCTAACTGTGATGGGACTGTTATCTAATAAATTGATATTAAAGTCACCACAAATTACTAAATGTTTGTTAGATGCACTTAGTTTAGTTAATTCTTTGTCCGTAACTTGTTCAAACAAATCATGTAACCCATTTGGTGGACGATGGATGCTCAGTAAAATGAACTCTCCTATGTCTGCACAGGCTACTTCTATTGTACGCTCAATAGAGAGACCCATAATGTCTTTACGTTCTTTAAACTTAATATTATTATGAATTATAATTAATGAGCCACCACGTATGGTTTTCTCTCTACTCAACCAACTTGCTATTTGGTGATTTTTAAATTGAAATATAACTTCATAGTCTTTTAACCAATGCTCAGTAATACAAAGTATATCTACATCTTGACTTTTCAAAAATAAATCAATTTCTAAATCTTTAACGTACATACCTTGTAAGTTTTGGTGCACTACATTTATTGAGCAAGATTGGTTATTAATTGTCTTAACATTTACATTGTGCATTTTCTCTTTTGATAATAAGGTAGTGCCAGAGACTGCCTCTGTTGTCATTAAATCTAATTTAAAGAATAATTATTTGGCACATATTCCAAGTCATTAACAATGTCAGTGTGCTGGTCAAAAGAACCAGTGATCTGGGTAGCCAAACACTTGGCTGTACTTAAAAATAAATAGGAGTATAGCAAACTTGCTATTTGTCTTTTAAAATAAAAAGATAGTAGTCCGGTCAATTTAGACATAAAAAAGTGGTAAAATATCTCAGGAAAGGTAATTGTTAGGAAAAAAATCATTGATACCATGTTTGTAGATAATTTTAAGATCTACAACTTTGATTTGAAGTTTTTTTTGATAAAACTTATCGTTTTCAAGCAAAATCCAAAAAACCTCAAATTTTGACCTTTGACCTCGAATAACTTTTTAAGCACACATAGGATCGATGGGGACTTTTAAAACTTGATTTGTAATGGCAAACTTTAGGTCTCCACCAAAATTTGGCTTTCCGGGAATTTTTGTTATTTCAAATGTCTATATTGACCGGACTATAGGTTATACCTATTAAATGTCAAATTATAATTTAGTGTATTATTTATGTCAATAATTTCTATTTTACTGTCATTGTTATTCAATATTATACAATTATTATTAGTAGCAGAATACAACATGATATTTAATTTGTATCTAATTTTGTTTTCTGTTGGCAACTTATTTACATATGGAAATGTGAATAAAATCACCTTCTTAATATTATGTAAATTGTGAATTGTAAATTGTGAAATACAGCTTTATCATTTAAAGATTTAACTCTGAACTAACGCACTTTCACTGACACTGATACTGACACTTCACTTTTTAATAGATTTGAGCAGCACGACGGCTCATAATAATAATGTTCCCCTAGTAAAAGAGCGTTCGTCCTTTTTATACAGAGGTTGTAATCAATCAACTGATTAGTAGTATACCTGTAATGAACACGTGTTGATGAATCATTGGTGGTCGTACAAAAACAAGTCATTTGTAGCTACATGGTTAATTCCTTCCCTTATTCACCCGGCTCCCGCCGATATTCACATTTAGTATACAATTAGCATAATTGTTCTAAAAATAAAGGCCCATATATATCGCCACTAACCAATAGCATTTGCGATTCCATTATCATTTTATCATTTTCGATGCTTGTTTGCTTTCTTCTATTCTGAAACATCCTACCTAACTGCACTCGATGTGATTTTACGCAAAAAAAAATTGCATCATCTTTTAAGTTATTCAACAAGATACACAAGGTTTTTGGTTTGATTTTGAATGTACTTCTCAACCTGAAGTGCCAACCTTCCAAAAAGTTGGTGGTTCTGTGTCTTAATCCGAATGAGCACCAAGATAATATGACATGTGGCCTTATCCAGTAATAAATAATCCATATAAAATTGAAATTTATCCATATTACAAGAAATATTTGGGCAGTTACTTTTTAGTAAATTAGCTTGATCGTTTATATATAACCATCCTGTAAGAATTTTGTCAACAGGCAGTAGTGGTAATTTAGTCGAGAGCGCAACGATCCTTTTCGTGCGCTTGTGATTAAGCTTCAATTCTCTGGCTCTCCTCCATAAAGACTTGCAAAAGTGATAGTAGCAACCATGGTGCTTTACCCCAGGAAACAGTTTTTTAATCGCATTTATGGCTGCATGCTCAAAATTAGTTTGAATTAAGGTTGGGTTCCACATTAGCCCGGCCTTCGTTAATAGGGCCGACTGTATTATATTGAACATTTTAATGTAGGCGTATGTTGTTTTTTCGAAAGAAGTATATAAAACAACGGAATTATATTTGTTACGTCTTGTGTAGTACCGAGTTTACCGTGAATAGTATATAGTTGACAAAATGGTTTAGGGCATACGTAAAATGTACCATCTGCAAGATATGTATTAATGATTTTAATTAGCTCAATAGAATTTGCTGAACAGAACACGATGATGCGTATGTCATAATTATAATCCGCCAAAACAAAATCATTGTATTTTTTAAGTTATCTATATCTCATATGTATTACTGAAACACATTTTGCCAACTTTTGCTTCTTTATTCCTTCTCCTGTACATTGTAGACTATATGCTATTAAATGTCGGCAATTTCACTATCAAATCAATGCCAAAATTGCTCATCTTTGAAACCATATCGTTATATATGCCCGGAACAGTGTTGTTGAGTGCGGCAACGGTAACCATAGTATTGCTGCCAATAACGTCTACGATAGTTTTGTTTTTGTCTGGCAAGCATGCAGTAAGATGAGGTGTTTGTTTTTCTAAGCGTGTTTCGTCCTAAAATAAAGAAAATTGAAAATTCATGAGTGAACTTGAAAGAACAGACGCCTGTAAAACCGTTCACTGTACAGACTCAAATAGAAAACTTACTTTATCAAGTGTAACTGAACCTCCACATTTATTTATATCTGGCACATCTCCATAGCGATTTTTTTGATCTATACACAGTATGACGATGATATTCATGGCCCTCGATAAATAAAACTTTTCCTCAACCTCTTTGAATAATCTCAACTCTCGTGACCACAGCCGTAATGCAACGGCCGTGGTAAACAATAGACGATGGCTCGTGGCCACGCCCATTTTACGAGAGCTCGATCCCTTTCCTAGTGGCCTACGTGCATATCTTGCTCCGTTTCGCTGTGGCCGCTTGGGTATCGGTCATAGAAACTTGATCGCGCGATATCGCGTGAGTGGCCCATGCTTAAAGGGCAGCATCACGCGATATCGCGTGACTGGCAATGAACGTGTTAAAATTTGTTATCGATGTCACAGAAGGTGTAGGGAAATTTCCATACATGTCGTCAATAGTCAATATTGGCGGACCCTTGTCAAAACATGTGCAAAATTCGTTATGGCACTCATGTGTTGAAAGTGATGATGGCATCGGAGTTCTTGTATCGTCAATATCACAGTCTATTTGAGATTGAGATCTTCATTAACTGGATTAGCTAATTCTAATTGTTCGTTGTATATATTAGGTGGCGAATGCGGTGATGATACCGGTGTTGTGGCCGAATCAGTAACATATTTTATTTTAATTGTTGATTATTTTCATCAGCATCTTTGAAACGTCGCCGAGTAAATTTTGCGTTTGAATTAGCTCCTCTTGAAAACTTTCTGGTATGGGAGACTCTCCAGGAACTAGCAAAACAAAATATGGATTATGAATTAATAAAAAGGAATGGACTATGTAGTGTTTCTCTAAGAATTAAATTATATATGCGTCTACGCAAAAATTTTAAATTCATAACAATGGCAACTTGATTACTCAAAACGTTCTAAGCTATAAGCGGCAACTAAAAATCAAGCTTATTACTTTCAAAATAGCTTATAATGGTATACGAAATTCATATTTTTAAAAGTAAAATTAAGTCTGCTATGATTATGACATTAATTAATGTTTATCGAAGGTACTTTGTATAGCTTCTTAGTTTATGTACTACCGACATTCCAACCCCTCTGCTAAGTATTAAACAACGTCTTATGCGGTATTACCGCCATTTCATTCATAAAAAAAATGTTAAATAACGTCGGATGAGATACAACCGACATTAAACATATTAGAAAATTAGATTAACAATGTCGGATATAGCACTACTGACAAATAACACAACAAAATACAAATAACAACGTCATATGCGGTACTACCGACATTTATCACACTTCAAAATGCAATTAACAATGTCGGATGTAGGACATCCTACAATTTTAAATTACGTGTTATGAAATTTTTATTTTTATGCATATTATCAATCTATATATATAAAACTCAAACGTGACATAGCCATTGATCAACGCACAGCCCAAGCCACTGGACGGATCAAGCTGAAATTTGGTATCCAGGTAGATATTACGACGTAGGCATCCGCTAAGAAAGGATTTTTAGAAATTCAATTCCTAAGGGGGTGAAATAGGGTGTTGAAGATTATATGGATTTCTTAGAAATTAACGCGGGTGAAACCGCTGGGCACAGCTAGTTTGGTATAAAATTCTCAATAGTGTTGCTTTATAAAGAAAGTTTTAACACGTTTGTAAGAAATATAAAATTGTAACAGTTTAATTTCGATTTATAAAAGAAAGAACTTGCGTTCCAATTCCAATTGGCACTGGCGATACAGCTTGTAAATCGTTAATTGCAATTATTAAATTGCTGTGTCCTACTTCTTTTAATAGTTTCATATCTGCTTATTTTCTTTTCTACGTAATGTATTTTCTTTCAAATGAAGCTTATATTCGTCTTTTTTAATTGTTCCTCCTTGGATAAATTATTATAGGACACACACCGGTCACACTGATCTTTCTTTGGCGTAAAAAGAGGTAAATTAAATTCAATTCGTGGTTGAAGACTCTGTTATAAACGTCATAGGTTGGCTTTTTGGCTTGGCAATACCATCGATGTAGTTCAGCAACAGTGTGCTGTCCATCTATATATTGGCGGGTTGTTTCGGCTCTTAAATAATGACTTTCTACTCTTCGTATAGAATTTATATGCGCCCGCACGGATTCATTGAAATCAGGGTCTATTCTCTTTTCAGTTAATGTGCCTCTTCTATCAGGCGGAACGGATCCGGTTGTAGTTCTTTTGTCAATGATGTGGCGTAAAAATCTGGCAGTAATGGCCGAAGTAGTTATTAAAAATGTTTTACACACACGAACCTTATCATCATTTATAGGTAAATAAAAACAACTATTTGGTTTTTTTGCAAAGGAGACTGAAATGATTATATACATTTCTGGGCCCAAATGTAATAAAATAAAAAGGGTATTAATTAAAAGGTTTTAAGTTACTAGTCCCTCGCAAGAACTTCTATAGGTTTTACAATCTAAAAGCTGAGATAATGGAGGTTTAGTAAAAGTGAGGTTATGTTGCAATCTTGAACTGTCAGAATACGATACCTGAAGTTCAAAAGATCTTTTTATACACCAATGCTTACTATATTTAACCTTTTAACCTGTATGGTCTGATAAATAAGACATACAATATCTAGCTCGCACCGCCACCGTCTTAAGAATAAGACTAATTTTTGACTGTTGTTTTTGAAGTAATACTCCTATTTATAAAAAAAATTAGTCCTATTTGATATAATTTTGAAAATACAGACAGTATTTTCAAAATTATCTCATAATAGGACTCAAGGAATGGGACACTGTTTATTGTACAGTAAGACAGTAAGATATTAACAAAATAATATCGATTTTAGATAATTTTTGTAAGCACTAATTGGCTTAGATCGTTTCTATATACCTCGGAGGACTAGGAGACTAAGAGGTAGTGCCATGCTTGTAATAGGTACTCTACATTTCTCCTATGCTATATAATCACAGAGTAAAGTAATACTACTATAAATATTATAAACTGGTACAGAGGGAAAGAATGTCTGAGCAATAAAACAACATGTTAAAACATATTTTTTATTGTTCTTCAATTATAATTAAAATGTCATCCAGAAATTGTGCAGGGGGACAATTATCTTGGTCTTATCTTGGTACCTAGCCCAGCTTAAGTACCATATAATAAGGCTCGTCTGCCTAGTGTATTGCAAGTATTAGTTGCTATTCCACAGTTAACACAGCGATCCATAATTTTAACAATATCCAATCCGCAAGCCAGCGATAAAATCCAAAATAATAAATTCAAATCAAACGTGCGAGCGATCTTCGGTGTCCAATGAAAGCCAGGGTCGTACGAGGTAAGAAGGGTCGGAGTCCGTAAAAACAAAGCACTAATCGTCGGGAATCTAAAATAATCACATAAGCACTCAGAACGCATCGGGAAATACGAAACGAGTGAGCAAAAAATAACTGTCAAAAGTATCGAAGTATCAAGTGACAGCTTATCATAAAATTCTCACAGCTTATACAATTCATTACGATGATTTAAATCGACTAGAAATAAATAATTATATTTTTAGTTATAGTTTGGTTTATTGATGTTTTGTTATGAAATTATATTATATTATGATGCTTATGTATTCTTCAAACATTTACATGTAGCGCAAAGGTTTTATTTGTCTTTAAATATTTAACCGATTATGCAACAATTATTCGATTTTGTCATGAAATAGATTTTTTTATATTTCTCCGTCTCCACATTGCTAAATGTCCTGTTTCTTTGCTATTTTTATATAAAAAAATAGGACCAATTTTTTAGACTACACTAAACTCAGACTCCTTTGGGGGGTCTCGTTGTATGAAGAAGTGTGATGGAAGCAGCCCTAACATTTCCTCTATGGCTGCCTCTATTATATTACCTCTATTGCCGTGGTCAGATTCGTTCACTGCCACCAGACCAGACCAGACTGCACCGTAGTTTACTATTGGTCTGATGACTTCTGTGTATAGCCATAGATTTACCTTCGTAAATGTGAGTTTGCCTATCATTCTTTTATATTGCCAGAATGTAAGGCAGGCTTTGTTTAATTTTGCTTCTAGGTGCTGGCTCCAGTTCAGTTTGCTGTCAAGGATTAGGCCTAGATACTTTTCCTGACTGCTGAGTTGAAGTGTTGTATTTCCTAATTTTGGGAGTGTATAGTTGTGTAGTTTGTTAGTAAACTTTTCTAGTTCAGTTTTGGTAGGGTTGACAGGCCAAAGTCTCTGCACCAGCGTTCTATTATACGAAGCGCCGCTTGTGTATTTTCGCAGACGATATTCGCATGCTTTCCTGATATAATAAGGATTACTAGGTCGTCGGCGTATCCCACCGTGTATAAGTGTTTGTTGTTTAGTTCAGTGATGTGGTCGTTGTAGACAATGTTCCAGAGTAAAAGAGATAAAACCCCCCATTGTAGCAGCCTTTGGCTACTCTACCTTTCTTGGAACCTATGTCGTCTATTCTAATGATTCTTTGCATAACCATGTTATTGATCCACTCTATTATTGCCAGTTTTACTTGGTGGTTGTTTAGGGCTGATGTGATAATTACGAAGCTGGTTTTGTCGAAGGCTCGTTCAATGAAAATGAAGGTCCCCAGGCAGATTTCCTGATTTTGTGGGGCATGCTCTATTTTACTTACCACTGCGTGAAGTGCAGACTCCGTCGATTTGCCGTAGCTATAGACATGTTGATTTTCGTGTATTGGTATATTCTTGAGTGTATTGTCTCCTGATTCTCTATCACATAGCCTTATCATCGTTTTCATGAGATTTCATGTTAGGCTGATAGGTCTGTACGATTTGGGATCTGTATAGTCGCTTTTTCCTGGTTTAGGGATATAGGTATAGGATAGTGCCAGACAGGATTGTAGTATCTCTGTTAAAGCGTCTTAAAAAGATGTCGTCCGTGCTGGCGTCCGTGGTGTACTGGCATTCGGTGTTGTCTGATGTTCGTTGTCCCACGTCATTCCCTCTTCGATGCTAGGCCTGCCTGGTAAATGCGTCTGCATTAGGAACTCCATCGTTTCATCCTATGGGCTGGTGTATGATTGCTCATATTTCTTCAGAGATCCTAGCTGTGTGTTAGCCCGTGTTGTGAATTATTTTTAATCTCTCGACTTCACTGCAGGATTCTATCCCGCTGCAGTAGTTTTGCCAGGATTCTCTTTGATTTGCCCGCATGCGTTTTTTATACAGAACTTTGATGTCTTTGTAGTTGTCCCAGTCTTCTTCAGTGCTGGTGTTCATTGCTCGGTTCTTGTCTGCTGCTATGCTTAGATCTTTAAAATTACGCAACAGATTTTGATAGGTTTTTTTTAGTAGATAGAGTAATTCAGGAGGATAGTTTATACGTATAATAAGTGAATTTTTGAAGGCCACGCGGGCGAAACTACGGGCAGAAGCTAGTTAATTTATTTCATTTAATTTATTAACGACTTATGACTTATTTTTTATTAAATAAACAAATACTTTCCTAGAATAGTCACTTACATGGGGCCACAGACGTTAGAGTATATGAGTTCTTGTAAGCCTTTTGCTCTACAACCTTCAGAAGAAAGTGTGCTTTTTGACTGCTTTCCCCCCAAACATGAAATGCATACAACTTTGTTTTCGTTTTCAATCTTTACTCCTGTACTTTCTGATATTTTAATTAGGTCCACAAAGTTCAAATGTGCCATTCTTAGATGCCATAAGTAAGCATCATTATTTTTGATTGTTGACATGTATGCTGAAACATTGTGTATTGAGCCGGTACATGTTATTTGTATGCCATTTGTTTATTCATTTTATTAAATATTCTGCCGCAACCTTCTTTGTCTAAGTGCACAAGGCAGCCATTTCTTATTATCTGGCTTACTGAAAGAAAGTTGGCGACCAATCCAGGAACATAAAGAATATTGTGTACTTTGATCACTTCAGACTTGCAGACTTGACATATCTCAAAAACATGTAATTTTACCACATGCTTTTACAGTAAGTTTCTTATCATCAGCCACTTTAATAGTATCAACCAGCTGTGATATTTTATTATAAAGCCAGTCACGGCGCATTGTTAGATGCTTTAATGATCCTGAGTCTACGTACTGTCCATAGTCATTATTCATTGATGCAGTGCGCACTGTCCCAGTCATGCCTAAATCGGTAGAAGTCAGCCCCTTCTTCAAACGGTAAGCACTAAGTATATTATCTCTCGAGATCCTAGTATTTAACTTCACAATAATACTCTTTGGTCTGTCGTTTGACACGGCGTGAGGGACACGACGAATAACAGTGATCTGTTCTTTTGTTATAGCAACATTTATTTTTTACCAATATCTTCCAGTAGTAGTATCTTAAAGTGATCAAATCCTCACTACGTCTTTCTGGTACATTAGCTATTTCTAAGTTATACTGCCTGGACTGTTGCTCAAGACCATCAATTTTATCCTCTAGTGTTTTTATAATTTCTCCATTTATGTTTTGTTCGTCCAATTTCTTAAAGCGGGTTTGATAATCGTTATATTGATTTGAGATAAATTGAGCTGATGACTTGATCTCAGAAACCATTTCCTTGTATTAAAATACTTACCAATACTTATATTAAAAAGGTCTATATCAAATTTCTATTATTGTATTGAGCCAATACGTTAGACGTAACACATGCTCTTATCATGTAAGAGTTCTGCCTATAGTTACTTTTTGTATTGGGTAAGTCTCGTAAGACTATCAATTTTATCCTCTAGTGTTTTTATAATTTCTCCATTTATGTTTTGTTCTTCCAATTTCTTAAAGCGGGTTTGATAATCGTCATATTGATTTGAAATAAATTGAGCTGATGACTTGATCTCAGAAACCATTTCAGATTTTGTGAAACTCTTTCGCAATGCAATATTTTCAGAACGTACTAATCTATCTCTTGTTTCAAGTTTTTGGCATATTCCTCTAAATCTGTTTTGATGGTTTTGATGCTATCATTAATAAGCTCAATATTAGTGTCGGAATTGATCTTCAACTCAATCAGGGTGGTCTTAATATCAGTATGATCAACCCCACATTGGTGTTGTTTTCTTTTTCGTTTAGTGATGTTCACTCCTCCTTCCGACGCCTGCTTAGAATGTTGCTGGGCAAGATCCGGTTCAGAAACAGACTGTTCTGAGCGTAGCGTATTTTTTTGGTGGAGTGCGTTTTGTACTGAACATAATGTCCAAAATTAGTGCCTGTGAGCTGCTACAATACACTGTTTTTAACACATTTTGGACGAATATATTTTTCGGCTGACATGTCTACTTTCTATTCTTCCCCTCAGAAGCCATATATTGTCACCAGGAAGGTCAAACAGTAGGAAGTTGTCATCCTCACGAAACACTTCAATATTATAGCAACCATTAGCCCTGATATGTTCACCGTAATAAGAAATAGCTTGCTTTATTTGGTAACTACCTAGACATATTAGAGACATTTCTTGTAAAGTGAGGGATGGAAAATCAGCAACATTTGTATTATTAGCATCAATTCTTTCAAAAGATGCTTTCTTCGTATTTAAATTGTTCTCTATTACAACATTTGCAAGTAAATTGTTTAAAAACATATTTTGTTGTATTATTGTCAATATATCTTCTGCATCCTCTCTGTCCGTTATTAATTTGTGGAATTTATTCAGTATCGCACCAGCACACAAAAAACCTGTCATTAAATGACGTGAAGCCACATTAAAATATTCACGACGGAATAGTTTAAAGTCTCTTTGAAAGTTACTATTTGCAACTTCGACCACCCACCTAGTAATAGTTACTGCTCGAGTTTTATTGGCTTCTAAGGTGGATAGCTGATGTTCATTCGGTTCCAGAGAGGATGGCATATATGGGCAGTATGTTGCTGTAATAGAGGAATTGCATCCCTAAATCCCCTATCCAAAATAAAAAATCACCAGGACGGAATGCTCTCAATGAAGAATTTTCATTACGAATTTCCTTTGAAAGAATTTCTGCTTCAGAGGTTGTTGCTGGATAGGGGCCTAAAATGTCAATAATTTATCCATCAGGGCTAACAATCAAAAATGGCTTTATAAGGTTGCTATACTTGTGAAGTGAGTATGTTTTTTTTTATACAAATAATTTGAGCTGTTTTTGTATATACCGGGTGTAATCGTTAAGTGTGCACAGGCGATTATTCCGTAACTACTACAGATATCAAAAAACTTTAAACTGATATCGAAAGTACTTTACCTAATGAGTAAAATGACATTAATAACTTTTTAAAAATAAAACGAGAAATATCCAAAAAAATTACATTAAACAATCCCATACATTTTTTTTCTTGGTAGGTACGTACAAAATTTTGTATTCAAAGCAGATGTTCGAAGTGACGTCCTCGTTGTGCAACACAATGACGAGCTCTATTTACAGTTTCTAAATGAACTTTCCCTTAACATTTGCGGAGTAATTAAAGCAATTGCACGATGTACACGATTCTGTAACTCTTCTAGGCTGTGCACTCCCTCAGCGTATAGCGTAGCGTAGAATTATACTTTGTGGCTTGGTGTAGTTAATCTTATGTTTTATAACACAATAAAATCCGTATCCGTATCCGTTACTTTTCTTGTGGATCTTTTTTATTATTCGTTTTCAATTGATATGATGAAATTTCATAAGTATATAGGTGATTATGTAGAATAAAAAACGTAAATATCATTAAGAATACTTTTTATTGAATCTTTAAAAATTCTGATCAATATTGTAGAAAGTCTTATAATCACTTTAATAAAAATAACTTAACTATAATGAGATCAAATTAGAGAAAATTTAAGAACACTTTTATGACATTAAACTTGTGAGAAAACTAAAAATAAATTCTAATTAAATGTATAAAATTTTAAAATGTAGATAATCATTAAAAATTATAGAAAAAATATTAATCATAACTGAAATTGAGTAGTGGTAAATTATATTTAAAAAAAAGTAGCTTTGCAGCTTTGTCTCCCAAAAGTCTGCTACGATGAGGATCATAAACAATTCCAGCTGCACTGAAAAACTGCTCACTTGGAACGCTTGTCGCAGGTGATGATAAATATGTGCGAGCAATGCGACTGAGGCCTCCAAACCTTGTACTATTAATCTGCCAATACTTTAAAGGGTCTTGATCTCTTGCCAACCTTTTTTCTGAGATATATTCTATAATAAAACTAGCTATTGTTGTTGGTAATTGATTTACAGATTGCTCATCGTCATCATCACTATCTAACATATTAGCTATAGAATAATATTAGAAGAGTTCTAAACTCTGGGAATGTTCTTTTCTAACTGTAATTGGTTTGACTGCAGTACTTACAGATGCTGTGAGACTTTCTTCAGTTTCTAAAGCTATAAGCAATTTCTCTTTTGTTTCATTTATGTTACTAATACTAATGTAATAAAGTAATGTTACTGAAGAATTTACCTTTATACCGTGGGTCTAAAAATGTGGCTACTTGAAACAAATCTTTCTTATCAGTTTCCAAAAAACGATAATCTATTTCATTTTTTAAAGCAGACACAACTCCAGAACAGAGTATACACTGATGTTGAGACTATCATTGATTTCTTCCACAACATAGATTTTTTGCAATGCACGAACTAGGGGTATGACGTCCGATATACAGGTGTTTTGTGAGCTTAATTTTTTTGTAATTTCTTCCAGAGGCTTCAGAACTTTTATTAACTCTTGGATTAAAATCCACTCATCAGCATTTAATTGCTCAATTTTGTCATTAGTAGCATAAAGCGACAGTGAATCTTTGATGCAATCAAGTCTTTCCAACATACAATAGCTGGAATTCCAGCGTATCGGTGAGTCTTGCAAAACTTTTAAAACTTTTTGATTGAGACGAACTTGTAATTTTTCTAGTTCTTGCTTTGCCATTGTGGAATGGTTAAAATGTCCTGCTATTTTTCTACACTTTGCGAGTAACACGGAGATTGTATCTACTTTTTTGATAGCTTCTTTAACCACTAAATGTAACTGATGTGCTGTACAGTCAATATTATGTATTTTAGATATAGAACAGGCGCGCTTCATATTGGTTCCCCCATCACGTACCATACAGTGCACATTTTGTTTCTGAATTCCCCATTCTTCTAACATACTTTGAAATATTTCTGAAATATAATCTCCCGTGTGACGTTCTTCAAGAACTTCCGCTTTCAAAACGATATTTTTTCTTTGAAAGTCTTTGATAATACCATGACATGTTAAAGATAACAATGAAACTCCTAATGACGAGTCTGACCAGATATCTGATGTGAAAGACACTTTTTCAAAATTTTGTAACATTTCTTTTATTTTTGAGGACACTTTATCATAAAGCTCGCAGCAGACAAAACTGTACTGTACTGTAAAATATTTCTGCCTTTTAAAAGATAATTTGGAACTGTATGATCCATCAATCGCCGGAATCCTAATTGTTCTACGTGTTGAAAAGGTAAATCTGATAAAGCTAATATTTCAGCAATCAAATAGTCAATTTTTATTGATTTGGGGTTTGTATTATCCCACATTCTCGCCTTTTCCATATAGTCCTTGAAAAAAGTTTGTTCAAATTCTCTTTTTACCGTCTGTAAAGATGTTCCCGGGCGTAATATTTCATCGCTATTCTTTTTTTCAGAATCTTCTTTAAAAAATTAATTATATTCTTCAGGATGTTTTCGTTGTAAATGAGTGATTTAAACTAGTTGTGCCTTTCCCCTTACGGGAATACTTCCCGTCACAAATTTCGCACTTCGCACTTTCATCGTTTACTATTTCAAAATATTTCCAAATTATACTAGAAAACTTCTTTGTCGCCATTATTTAAACTATTCTAATAACTAATTCAACAAAACAATAACAAACGTTATCTATGCCGGCCAGCGTCTTACTAAACAATAAACAAAATAAATGTAATAGCCGGGCAATGCAAGTCGAAACTTGTCATTGCGTGTCTACGACATATGACGACGTGTCGTCTATCGCTTCAAAGCCTCAGGGTGCTTTTATAAAGAAGCAGGCTCCCAGCGCCGATAAAATCTGCGCAGAGTCGGCGCCGATACTTTTGCAATGTTATCTTATGGGCTCACTTATAAAGAATCAGGTTTTCGGCGCCTACAGGTGGTACGCGCCGACTCCCAGCACCGACTCGAGCCGGCTCAAGCATTTACCGGTACGTAGGGTGTCCATTGCATTTTGAAAATGCAGGACAATGTATCTCGTGTCATACTCGTATAAGACTTGTGTTCATTAAACATTGTTTTTTTCAAATAAATCTTAATATTCTTGGCAGTGCCACGATGCATGCATGTATGTTAGCAGCACTTGGGCCGGCAGGATTGAGGTGTTTCACCATTAATAATAAACTTAAAACATGAAAAAATACCCATTTTTTTTAAATAATATTACTTTATAGAAAATATATTAAGTACACTGATATTATTACGTAATTACTATTTAGTTCTACTCGTAAATAATACACGTTTTTTTAATACTATTTCCACTTTTAATTAACATACCTACAAACTTTCACATCCTACTAATATTATACAATTATAATACTAATATATTAATATAATACTAATATAATAAATGCTTATATATTATACAAACATTTTAAATAACTATTTTCCATAATAAATAAGTCGTCGTCCGATGAAGTTGACGACATGATGGTCACTACAGGCCGATTTGCCTGCTTCCTTTATATGAGTGCAACCTGCTCGGACCTGCGCCGACTCTGAGCCGAATTTGTCGGCGCCGGTAACCTGCTTCTCTATGTGAGCACCCTTACGCGCCGCCCGCCGGCACTGATTGAAGTACGTCACAGACGTAGCTATAACATATTTTATAAATATGCCGTGCTATAATTTTTTATATAATAGTAAGGTTTAATAAGGTAAAATTTATAGTACATTAAGGTTCATTGATGGTTAGCCGAACGTTAGTATACTTACTTATTAGAATGCGATAATATTTAATAATTACGGTAAGTATATGTTGGTAATTAAATATATATTATAGCAGCGTGTGCGGTCACTTGAATATTTGAATAGAAAATATATCGTAAATCGTAATATACCTTGCTTATAATTTATATTAATTTATATTATAGCCACGTCTGTGACGGGCTTGAGTTAGAAAATAAAGATCCGTATCCGTATCCGTATCCGCGGATCTACAATTTTAAAGATCCGGCACATCACTAGTATTATGCAATAAAAAGAGTGCTTTTATTACATACCATTGGTATATATTGTATGTATATTATTAACTGCTATATAATATTTATAGCTATTTTGAATATTGTGATGTGTTCTTTAGAATTAATAAATCGACTCAACTTTTTATTGCTCTGGCAACAAAATACAAAATGAGAGGTAA
The DNA here is from genome assembly GCA_001625245.1 of Calycopis cecrops. Lineage (NCBI taxonomy): Eukaryota > Metazoa > Arthropoda > Insecta > Lepidoptera > Lycaenidae > Calycopis > Calycopis cecrops. Next base: position 234,486 of record LUGF01050845.1, on the reverse strand, counting down.
GGGAAATCAATAATATAATCTTATGAATATACATTTAATTTGTTATCCCATTGTAAAACAACGTATTATTTCACGATTAACAATTAAAAATGGGTAAGAATTATAGGTATATATTTTATTTGTGTAACGTTTATTTGTGTCTAGCCCAGTTTCGCCCGCCTCCTTTAGAAAATTGAACCGACAATAACATCACAGCGTTGACACAGATGGAAAAGAAATGAAAGCTCATGGCAAATCAATAAAAATAAGTTGTTAAAAATTTAGGTACACCATAAGTTTCAAAACTCACGAAGAAAGAGAGAAATGGTAAAGTTATGGCCATGTTCTTATAAAAAACATTTTGAAAATATTGATAACACTGCTAGAATATCCACGTTAAAATGCCTTTTAGAAATTGGAAACCGTAAGTGGGATTTTACTCTAAAGCATGTTAAACCAAATTCAATAGGTACGTATTGCCATTGTAAATTATGTGACGTGTGCCTAGATTGCAAACGTTGATTTATTTATTACGAGCTACAAATAGGCATGTTTTAATACCAGTTTGCAAAAAAATGTTTTTTCAAACTTTGAATATCAATGACAAGATCCTATTCACAGTCTTGACGAAGCAAAAACTTCAAATTGTGATAGATCTACGAGGTCATTTATCCATATGCTTAATTGGTTCACTAACGATTGCATACACTTTAAAAAAGTAACATAGCATCTACATAACAAATATTTAATGTGGAACAATCATTTATTAGGTAAACTCAGCATGCACTTCTTTCACTCTCACTTCATACACACTCAGAAAAGAAAGAACAATCAAAAATAGACCACGAACTACACACTAACAATAAAGAGCCAATAAGACAAATTAAAGACGAGAAAAGAAACACTTGACGCAACAACAAAATCTGTGCCCTGTTTTGATTTAGAGGTCTTGAGCTTGCCTCAGTCAGATTTTTGGAACAATTATTATTATTTTTTTTTCTTATTTCATTTATTTATTGGAACAATTCACTACTTTGTATGATAAACCAAAACATAAATAAAATAAATAAAAATAGCCTTTATTTCTACTTAACTTTACATGACTTAACTTAACTTAACAATAATAATGAAATAACTAATTAGTGTGTTTAGTAGTCGCCTCTGCGGCGTAGGCCTCTCCCAAACCTTTCCATGTCTCTCTATCCCGAGCTTCTCGCATCCAAAGAGACCCACGTTTTTGGTGGAAAACATCTCTCCATCGTGTCCTTGGTCTTCCCTTCTTCCTTTTCCTATCCCTAGGTATCCATTCTGTTAGGCGCTTTGTCCATTTATTTTCTACCATCCTACAAATATGTCCTGCCCAGCCAAAAGAAATAACAATCAGAAATAGACCACGAACTACACACAAACAATAAAGAGCCAATAAGACAAATTAAAGACGAGAAAAGAAACACTTGACGCAACAACAAAAGCTTGCTTTGGTCAGATTTATGGAACAATTTTTTTTTATTAATTTATTTATTGGAACAATTCACTACTTTGTATGATAAACCAAAACAGTTTGGCATTAATATCGAAATATTTATCTTAAAACATTGCACGCTCCACGTTAGGACGACGTAAGAATCTACACTATAATATATTATTATCAATGCTTTCAACAGACCTATCAACATGCCGTTGGTAACAAATTAACTCATTAAACTAACAAATCTTTTAACAAACATATTTTAATGAATTTTAATACACATTCAAAAGTAACAATATATTTATATATACGCTATAATTATGACTGTACATGAAAGGGTGCCCGCAATCTGTCCACCACTACGTCGCGCACGCATGAGCGCGATCTGCGTCACGTGACGTCATTTCACACGCCAATACTATTCGCGTCGTTACGCGTCGTGGTCACGTCCTCTTGTACGATAAAACATATTCTATATGTAAATTTGTCTAATTTGTTCAATAAATTCAAAAACAAATATAACATAAACAGCCATGTTTCAAAAGTCATGACTATAACATTTCAATTTTCATTACAAATATTTCTCTATAGTAAGAAAAGAAATATACCGAAGAATTGGGTTACTTTTCTGTTAGATGTCTTTTTTTTACAAATTAAGTAAGTGACTTAACAGTTAGTGGTTTTTGAAAAATAAAATAACTTATTTGTGTGTATATTAATAGGTGGTTGGATGTTCTGATGTACTATTAGCCCCGGTATGTGATGCAGCTGTCCACAGGATGAGATACAACGTCTGCCTGCTCTGCTCGTCTATTATGTTTATTAAAATTGTAGATATTTTTATACAAATATTAAATAATTATTAAAACTGCATGTCCAAATGTGAGAAGTGCGGATTTTCTTTTTATAATTCACATAAATTATTTACAACACGTTAACATAGTGTGTGTATTAAATATATCGCGAACTTTTAACAAGTACCTATTCCAATATGATTTTCAACTATGTGTCTTTCACATACTCGTATTATGAAGTTTCGTAAAATACTTTTTTATAACTAAAGTAACACGTGATGTTCTACAAGCTAGACTAAGGCGACGTAACGCTAACACTGACCGTTGTAGATTCTTAGTGTAGTGTGTGTAGTTCTAGTAACAGCACTACACTAGATAGGACCTAAAACTACTGACGTTAACTTATGTAGCGATATCCATTTAGTGCCTTTAGAAATTCTATCACAGTACATCTATATATACGCAACGAGTTGCCCTACACTAGATCATAAATATTAACCGACCGGTTGCACAGCCCACTGACATGTGCACATGCCAACATCAAAAAATGGCAACCGTTTGAGCGCCTCTGCCACAAGGGCGGCCGAGTTGCAATCAATTAAATAAGTGAATTAGCATGTTTGAATTGCCAGTAAGGGTGCTTTTATAAAGAAGCAGGTAAATTGTCGGCGCCGACCAGCGCCGACCAGCGCCGACCAGCGCCGACACGTTTTGCAATGTTATCTTATGGGCTCACTTATAAAGAAGCAGGTTTTCGGCGCGTACCGGCGCCGACTCGAGCCGGCTCAAGCATTTACCGGTACGTAGGGTGTCCATTGCATTTTGAAAATGCAGGACAATGTATCTCGTGTCATACTCGTATAAGACTTGTGTTCATGAAACATTGTTTTTTCAAATAAATGTTAATATTCTTGGCAGTGCCACGATGCATGCATGCATGTAGCAGCACTTGGGCCGGCACGATTGAGGTGTTTCACCATTAATAATAAACTTAAAACATGAATAAATACCCATTTTTTTAAAATAATATTACTTTATAGAAAATATATTAAATACACTGATATTATTACGTAATGACTATTTAGTTCTACTTGTAAATAATACACGTTTTTCAATACTATTTCCACTTTTAATTAACATATAAACTTTCACATCCTACTAATATTATACAATTATAATACTAATATATTAATATAATACTAATATAATTAATACTAATATATTATACAAACATTTTAAATAACTATTTTCCATGATAAATAAGTCGTCGTCCGATGAAGTCGACGACATGATGGTCACTACAGGCCGATTTGCCTGCTTCTTTATACGAGTGCAACCTGCTCGGACCAGCGCCGATCGGCGCCGGAATTGTCGGCGCTGGGAACCTGTTTCTTTATAAAAGCACCCTAAAGGTCCATCTTAAATATCTTTTCTAATAAAACTTAATATCAAAATAACAATTATTGCTCTTGTAACGATAACAGGTTAAACAACACTAAAAAACATTACGTTTATTGTAATATACAAATGGCATTATAATTTGCTTTTTAAACACACTTTAATTATTAACTAAATAATTAATAAAAATATTATGTATAGTGAATGTCTTTTTTTATATTTTTTTCGTACCGTAATAAAGAATTGGCGTGATTTTATTCAGGCAAGACAAGCTTACAGAAGTATTTTGTGAAGAACAGTAAGCGGCACCGCTGCGCGACGTTTCCTCTGGATTTAAAAACGCAAATTAACACGTGGCCTTACGCAGCTTTCTATGAAATTTTGTTTATTTATTTATATATTGTGCTTTTTTTGTATTTTCTACATTTTAATATGTGCGCTGCGTAGGTACGGAAAGTTTCACTTTACCGAATGCTGCCGCAGAAATAAAATGAGAATTTTCTGACTGAGAAAACATTTTCTTTACAGAATACAGTGGAATTCTCCTTTGACAAAGCAGTAACTATTACTTATTAGTTTTAATAGACAGAAAAGTTTCAAACTAATTTAAACAAATCAATTAACCTAAAATACCTAATAGCTATATTAAGGCAATATATTTAACATAACTTATTAAATTAACTAATTGTGATACAAAATAAATATGCGCTCACGCTATTGGAAGACGTTTGATTTTGCTGTTTCATTGCAACTACACCTACTATTATGCCGAAGATAAAACTAACCGCACAAATTAACAAACAATAACTTATCCTGTAAGGGCTGCAGGGCGTTACGCTACTAGTAGTTACGCTACTTCTTATCCGTCTACGATTTTATGAGATTTGATTGTAGTGACTACTAGAAGTAGCAGTAGTACTAGAAAAAGATTCAACAATTTTGTTAAATAAACTAACTTAAAGTAAATAAAATACCTCGGATATGTGCCTCCTCTACGGAAGTTTTGGTGGCTTCCCCGATTTTTTTTACGAAAATCTGTAAGTCACTTTTTGTTTCATTTTTCTGCGGTGGGATGTTACGGATCTCAATACTAGACATTTTTTGATTTCTTTCGAGACTTTCGACTTTAGTTTCTAACGTCTGTATACATATACATTATACATATGTCAGCTGAGTTGTCCTTTCAGTTTCCAACTTATTACATCTACTCTTCATGTCTTCGTATTGTTGTGATAGGAAATCCATGGAGGTTTTGATGTCGCTATTTTGCTTTTGTACATCGTTTGTTGTGTTTTGTTGCAAAGTATTTTGTTGTAGTTTAAGTGATTCGAGAGATTTCTTTAGTTCTGCCATGAAAGCCGACAGTTCGTCATCATGTTGACGCTTACGGGCACGGAGTCTAATCGTAACGTTTGCGGAGGTCTCATTATCGGTATCCGTGATCCGAATCCGATCCGGCGCCAAACTTAGATTCGAGTCTGATTGCGCATTCATCTGGTGTGTAGTTGGTGGAGACCTTTTAAGCGGCATGATGGGGTAGTTTTGCACAAGTAAACACTGTGCCATAGAATAAATTTGCGCAAAGTAGATGAATTTTGGTAACGGCCTTGCTGAGTATAGTGCTGCAGGGATCTCGCGAGAAAAACAGCCTAAGCGCCGTGCGGATCGTGTCACTTACGCGTTCGCTCAATTCTCCTCGTACGTTCACAGGATAAATTTGCCGTTTGATTTACTATTCGTTATTTTAACACCTTTAATTAACTTCGTGGTAAAAAGTAATATTAGAGGTTAATGCATAGACAATTAACGATTATGATTGTCACAATTAAATCACATAACATAGACTTTAGAGTTATTTAAAATAATAAAATGTGAGGAGCATTTTGTTAATATGTTAACTATATGACGGCTTGAACGGAAGAGGATAATGAGAAATATAATGAGATCTGGACATTTATATTTTAATAGGAAAAAACGGACGCGTCCTTTATGAAACACGTGTTATGTCAGTTTAGATGTTTGTCCTAAATTGATTTAGAACCAGCTAAAAATAGTATAAGAATAAATAATAAGTTATTCATTATTTATTATTATTATTTTATATTGAAAGTATCAAGAAGGTTGTAAGCGAAGTCGTGGTCGGTCACGCTCACGGCACGGTCCGTGCCGGGAGCGTTCAGTTGACCATAAATATCGGTCACTCCGAGCAGGCCGCGGGGGGAGGGACCGGCAGGGGGGAGCCGCCTCCTACGGGTACCACTTCTGGCATCATGGTCTGCGGGTGGTGGTGCGGGGGTAAAATGCAGTAGGTACACGGAGCCCTAATTTGTAAAGTAGTTCCGGTGTATCCAAGAGTCCATTAAGGATTGATAAAAGGAAGGACACATCTGCAATCCTCCTGCGTTCCACTAAAGGCAGTAAATGAAACTTACGGCACCGCGAAATATAAGACGGTAAGTGACAGTTTGATCGCCATTGAATGTGTTTTAAAAACAATGAGATTTGGACATTTATATTTTAATAGGAAAAAACGGACGCGTCCATTTTGAAACACGTGTTATGTCAGTTTAGATGTTTGTCCTAAATTGTTTTAGATCCAGCTAAAAATTGTATAAGAATAAATAATGAGTTATTCATTATTTATTGTTATTATTTTCTATTGAAAGTATCAAAGAGGTTGTAAGCGAAGTCGTGGTCGGTCACGCTCACGGCACGGTCCGTGCCGGGAGCGTTCAGGCGACCATAAATATCGGCCACTCCGAGCAGGCCACGGGGGGAGGGATCGGCAGGGGGGAG
>LUGF01050845.1:198611-217395 GCA_001625245.1 Calycopis cecrops | reverse complement strand
CTGCCGCCCATAGACATTCGCAAAACTAGATGTCTTGCAGACGCGTTGCCGGCCTTTAAGAAAGAGGAATGCTCTTTTCTTAAAGATCCCTAAGTCATATCGGATCGGAAATACCGAGGGAGACAGCTGGTTCCATAGTACTGTGGGACGCGGTAAAAAATGGCGTTTGTACCGCACAGTACTACATTTAGGAATATCGAAGTAATTCTGTTCTCTATATCACCCCACTCCATTTTAATATCGCAAAATATTGTAAAATGTTTTGGTGCCAAAACGAGAAAACACAATAAACAATCGTATAAAAATAACAGATTCCAAATTCCAATGGATTTTTTTTTAAATTGTAACAGTATTTATGGCCATTCTATTTTCTATATTCTCTGTATATCAGGGTCCTTAACACAACATCTAGGCATACTAGCCATAATGGATAGTAGGCAAGCTAGAGCTGACGAGTTAAAATGACGTTAGGCAAAATACCGTACGTTACCTACTTTATCAACCATAGATACAAACAGAGATGCCCCAAAAAAAATATATTTTTTGCAGGCCTGTGTTATACTACACTCTCTGCCGATCTTTTCGTTTCCTTTATTTATCTTCATATTTGAAGTGAACATATTTCAAGCCGAACGAAAGAGCCGAAATAATCTCGACATCGGTGTCTGCCATGCTTGCCTTTCCGGAATACACTGACGCACTCGCCAACGTGTAAATGGAGCTTATGGACGTTGGCCAAGTCTAAGCAAGCGTGTAAACGTGCCATAATTACTAAAATTAAGTTAACGCGTATTAATAACCATAATATTTGTTTCAGCAATATGGCCATACCGCAACTAAGCGGTACCAGAGGCTCTTTAAATGTACAAATACCAGTATCGGATTCATTGTATGGAAAATTTACTGATAAAAAGGTAACATATATTTAAACGTTATACCGCTTATAAATACATATAGACCAACTACATGTTCAGTTGCACCACTTCTTGAATTCGAGTACCAGATCAAAATAATTGCGATTTTTCAAATTCTAAGTTACAGTCGATAACCAGACCACATACTGTAGTTTATTAATATTAACTGTATTTCAGCATTTAAGCTTTACAATAACGGCGGTATTCTTCAACATCGGTATAAATGAAAAGGCGACCCGGGCTGAGGCGCTGGGTGAGACGACCCCACAGTATCACTCGAACAACGACAATTTAGACAGGCTCAACAAATATCACCACAAATACAACAAAGTTTTTCCCACTGATCACACTGCTGCTAACAGAGGTACGTAGTTACAATGTATAATAAAATATCGTAGAAATCAATGTTTGTATCTTTTATTATTCATCCTTTATGGTCTTCGAAATCGAAAGAGAGAGTTCCCCCAGATGTAATCTATAGATGGCTGTAGTTTTTGGAAACATATCACTATATTAGAAATTATATAATATATCAAAAGCCTATGTTTGAAGTTTGAAGACATCACATTGTTTAGGCATTATTCATTTAGCAGCCATCAATAATTAAAGTTTTCAATGAATTTGTAATAGGGAAAATTGATTGTTTGTTCCGAAGAAAATGTTTTATCAATATACTGCATTACCTTATATCTGTTATTGATAATGGCCAAAATTAATGTTAAAAAAAAGTTTGAACTGCTAAAATATGCACCCGATTCGCCAGATTCAGGTCTCTTGCATTATTTTCTGTTCCCAAACTTAACTGAATGGGCTCAGTGGTTAAGGATTTTCTAACAACGAAGAAGTGGTTTTCGCAGTTGATAACTATTTTAACGAGCAAGACATTTCTTGCGATCTTACATTGTATTTTTTACTATTCTCACTTACTATACTTTTCTTTTTTCCTTTTTTTATTTATTGTTATTTACATAGTTTAGGATATGTTGTTTTTTTTGTCTGCCATTTTTGTTCAATTTACCATTAGGGAAAAAACCCTATTTTATTGTGCAATTTATATAAAAAAATGTGTATTGTGTATAGTAATGTGTGAATGTGTACCTAATAGTGTAATTAGCCCAAATAATTAAATTCTTATTCTTATTATGCTTATTAACATCGTCAGGAAAATGCTGAAAGCATACTATGTTGAAAATTAAATCCTTTTTTTTCATTGCTTTTTTGTTTTATTTTTTGTTGATTTGAGTATTTCTGGGACTATCATCGTAGAGTTTAGCAACAATTTGTAACAACAATATGAACTAATTCGTCATAAACAAGATTAAATGTAGAATTTGTAAATGCCTCTTGTGCAGTCTGTGTTGTTGGTAACAATAACACCTTGTGATCGCAAAGTAAAGGATCTCCTTTCATTAAAGTTTTATTTTCTTATGGAATGTTATGTAATATTCTAGCATCTTCACGGACCATGCCACTAGAAGATGTGATGGAGCACCTACGCATAGCTGTACATAAAAAGGCGCCAAAGAATGTCGAAGTACTGCATTTAGCCGCGTTAGCTACGCGACTTATGAATGGTAAATATATTTTGAGTAACGTAAATTAATGGTATTGTTAGACTCTGTCCAGATTAAACGTTTTGACTCGCGCGTAGGCGCTCGGGCTTTGCAGAGACGCTTCTATCACTCGCGTATTGTCGGCGTGTCGAGATATTCGGGTGCCGTCGTTGCGTCCAGAACATCGTAAAACACTTAAACTGGACAGGCTTTTAAAGTTTTTGTTGAAAGATTAGCCACCAGTTTGTAGAAGTGAGTTATGGATGTGGAAGAAGCAAGACGATACACGCTGGTTGTTGCTCGGAGTTGTCATATACAAGGTTGATAAACGCGAGAGGCATTAAATGAAACCACATAGTGTATTATTTCCAGCCTACACAACAAAAATTAGATCAATCGGTGCAATAGTTCAGCTACAGGAATTTTTTAAAGTTTATTCTCACATCGCACACGCTGTACGCCAGCTGATAGCAAGTATGGCCGGCTGAGGTCATTCACCCCGTACGAGGTTGCCATTCGCTGCATGCGAGGGTACAAAATATGATTCCATATTTTCGCTATTTAACTTGTTTGAAAAAGTAATGTCGTATACTTGTTATAACCTTTTTTTTAATAGTTTCGGATTAACTGGTGGCACTTATAGTATATGTGGTTTAATTTAATGCCTCTCGCTTGTATCAACCCTGTATGTGACTCTGTTATAATATCTACCTACACATTAGGGAACTGGAGTGAAGATATGTTGTTATATTGTTTAAGCCAGTATTCAATCTAGATTTGATTAGAGTAATATAACGAGACCAATGGAAGTCATTCAAATCATTCAAATTCAAATTCGATTTAAGTGTAACTATTTTTTCATTAAAAAAATATATATAATGACATGTTGTGTCATTGTAGCCACTGTAATGAATTTGTGTAATAAATTAATAATTAAGTTTTACTTCAGCTGTGTGGTATAAAGCACACACTTTTTTGTTGGTTTCTCATTTAAAAACTCTTTATTCCTGAAGTTTCATAAAGCGTCCTCTAACACTTTTTCATTTAAAGACGTCTAATTGATGTCAGGAGAAACAATGTATAGGAACTTGCCATGATTCTTTATACATGTTCTTGACTCGAGACTTGAGTTTCAAAAGCTACAACGGCATAGGAACGACAATACACGGTACATTCTTTTATTCTCCGATTTCAGGTATAAGGTTCACATCCTGCAAGAGCGCCAAAGACAGGACAGGAATGTCCGTAACTTTGGAACAGTGCTCGATACTCGCCTCAGAGTATCATCTTGCGGAGCACGAAATGAAAAATGCGTTGAATATTATGAGGAGGTGAGTATATTGGACTCACCGCGAAACCACTTTGAAATAATAATATCAAAGGGGAAAGCTTTCTTATAGAAACTTCGGCCAGAACCGACAGAGATAAATGTTACACTGATAAATAGGACTAAAAGTATAGAAATGACTGCGACTGCGCATATGCTTTTCTGTACTACAAAACTAAATCATACATTATTACAATATAACTACCATTTATTAATTGAAATTTAACAAAGAACTCAATAAAATGTTACGAATTTTAAGTTTTGTAGCATTCGAAACTGCAGAGATCTCGCACAAGACAAAATGAGAATTGTGTTTAATCACGATCCCACGAGAGAAGTTTACCTCTATTTTGAATGTGATATTTTGTTCGCTAAAAAAAAAACATATACCTAACTGCAATCTGAAACAAAAAAAAAACAAAATTTAATTGAAGCCGACTACCGTGTATTTTTCTTAAAATATAGTTTCATTAAAATATGTATACCTGCATATATTTGCAGCCAGATCTCGTGCTAAAGGGAGCATCCCACTGCGTCCGCGAGAAACTGCCTCGCATAGGCGGGAGTCAGCTCCGACTGACTGAAAAAAGAAATGCAGATGTTTTACTTCAGTCGTGTGGAGAGCATAAATTTTTTTTTTATAAATTGGGAGTCCCAAAACTCATGTTTTTTCATTTTTTTTAAATCTTTCAAATAATATTCCTATCTATAATATTTAATGCAGGGCGTACGGATATCGAGTATGGAATGTTCTGTATAGAATAACATAAATGACCATTCAATGTGAAGCAATTTTTAGCGACTTTATTCCATTTCATTTATGTATTGTGAGTTACATTGTTACGGGCCAATTATGCTCTTCTACGCAAGAGAAAGAGCTTTTGTAGATATTTTAAACTGGACGACCTTGGTGACATACGCATTAGGTATTATCCCAATTCTATTAAAGCCCATTTGTCATGTTATAGATAATCGGCTAAGTGTATTTATAACCAAGGACTATTAGGAGTAATAAAATAACTTCAACATTTTTTCTGACAGACATAGACAAGCAGTGCTTGTAGTTTATTTTTACTATACAGCGAGTAAAAACAACTATTTGTTTCGTTTTACAGCGAGGGCTGCCGTCGTGAGAACACGTTCAAAAATATCAACGTACGTAAGTACGCTTTTAATAAGATACAAGTAATGACTCTGCCCCCAGACTACAGGCCGCCTCCAGGGACATACGGCACAACACAGACTTAAATTAAGACTTAATTATAAAACATAAGGTTTCTAGTTTAGATTAGATCTATTAAATGTTAGAATATCACAATTAATGTTATTTGTGTTTTTGTTGTAAGGAGTCAATGAGAAGGTTTTGCCTGAATTTGTAATGAGTATTAAGATCTTTTTTGTTCGTTTATATTTGGATGGGTTAATAAAATTTACAAAAATATAACGTCGAGTAAATTCGATATTATAATGTGTATTGCAGTTATATTTATAACTTAAGTTATTATTATAGTTATTATAAAATATAACAAGGATAAAAAAGGACTTAAATTTATCCAATGAATAATCATTTAAGCGCTATGAAATATCCAAAATATACTTAAATGTAAATATATCTTCTTAGTTATAACTAAGTGATATATCACTTTAACTTACAACCCAAATGTACTTAAAGTAACACAATGTAGGTACTGTAATTACAAAGTGTACTGTAATATATAAGAGTGTAATTTATGTTCAATGTGATCGTTGTTCTAAGAAAATATGTTTCGTTTATTGATAATTAATTAATCCTCTTCTAAAATGAGGAAGGCTATATATAGCAACTGATTTGTGAAAATGTACACGTAGCTCTGTCAACTGTTTGACTGCATTGCTTAATGACTGCTTATGCCGTACACATATAGTCGGAAATCCGATTGGAAATATTCGGAAATATTATTCAGAATGCCAACACATGAGCATATCGGCACCAATCGTAAACTTTTTTGACATCGAGACTTCGAAAATCGATTTTAAAAGATATATTTTTGAATCCCTTCCTCCGGTTCTTATTTAGAAAGCTTATATGTATAAATTAATAAGTAATATTAATAAATGTTTCACATAAATTTGGAGGATAAAGATTGAAACAATATAGATATGGATCTACGCTACTCGCTGCATTTTACACCTTTAAGACTTACTAAACACGTCTTGGATCGAGCCATTGCAAATGGATTTGGAACTATTATACTTATTAGTTATATTTGGGTACTTAAATTTGGTACATCACTTGGCCAAACTAGCATTACAGTGTGAGTTAATAATAATCTCGACTGCACTTGATCAAATAATGTCAGTAGACTGCGTATTTTTGATAATATAACGTATGTATGATGTGTATATTATATTCAATATCATGATTTGTATAAAATTTGTTTCAAAATTGATACAGGTTGACTTAATGTATATGACACAAAAATAAAAGTAAAAATTATTGATTGGAAAATGTGTTCAAATATTGGTGCGTGACAAGTCGAAAACGTATGATATCGTAGGACATATGTATTTCTCGTTTTTAAAAATTAATGTAGCTAAGATTTCCGTTTTGTAACATTCCAAAAAAAGTATACTTTCAATGATTTAATGCGCAAGCGTCAGCAATGGTCTGGAGTGAGCAGATTTTGCTTTGTAAAACTAATATCGCTAGACTTCAATTGGCGTCAACACTTTTCTATTCCCAATTAATACATTCTACGTGCCAAAAGGAGATATTTTTTATAAGATTTATTCCAGCAGTACTCATAATATATAATTTATTATACATTTGTATATGAGTTTGTTTTTTTATTGCTTAACTTATAATATAAGTAAGCTTTAACTGCACTATTGTAACAATTACACTATTGTACTTAAAGCTGTAGAATCAATCACAGTTTAGCTCCAGGAAGTAGATAACTTTTCATAAATATAAATGGATGCAGTAGATAAGTACGTAATAGGAAATATGATTAATTAAGGAAGAGAAAAGCACATATGACAATATGTTATGTTGCAAAACAATAATAATGATACATCTCGTGATGCCAAAAATAAAAAAAAAATGCTTTTAAATTATTGGTTGCTAAATATAAGATATACAAACTCTTCTTGTGGACCGGTTTTGTAAGTTTAGTATTAATGGTTTCACAGATTATTGTTTGGTATTACTTTGGTGTTGATTAGTGTTGGTAGGTTTCTGGTCTTAGTTAAATAGATACAGGATTGGTTTTATGTAAATTAGTGGCATCTTTTATCTTTTTGTTATTTTTATGTCTACTACTTGATATCTAAAAACTCAACGTTTCTTTTTTAACTTGCATTGTTACGTTTTATCTTTATTTTGAGTGTAAATTATTTTATAAGCAATGTATACCAAATTCTTCCAATGTAGATACCAATATAGCATAAGAATACTTTGTCTATAAGATAATATAAAATCAGTAATTAGTATAGCAAAAAATGTGTGTTACGTTCGTGCATTATGCATAATTCTTAGACTATTAAGTGTACTTAATTCTATATCTGATTTGGATGAACTTATCAAGTTGTTGATATTATTTTTGATTCGACTTGATCTGTGTTGTTTGGGTTATTTACGCCTGTTATTCCAATTACGCTTTTAATTTTTAATATTCTTAGCGATGTTTTTTTGAAATTTTACATCTTAAGTAACATTACATACGATGATATAGTATTGTTGCTATGAAAGTGTGCGTAATATATTTTAGTACCTGTTATATTATATGGACAGTACCTTATAAGAGTTATGGTGTGTTTTTCTCATTAAAGTGCTGTTTGGCATGGGAATAAAATATCTTCCATCTCTTTTTTAGAATTGATTGAGGTAGAAAGTTATTAGGGCTATTTCTCAATACGTTTGTATATGTTACCGTAGGATTGTAAAAACCGTTAGCTTACAAAATAACTCGGAAGATTGTCGAAAAATTGTGAACTGTACAAATTATTCACAATTTAACGCATTATTTTTCGTTAGTTTATAATTTTCCCTGAGCCGTAAAATTGTGAACTGACATCATACATGCAAGCGATGGATGCGCTGATTAGCCTAATGACGTGTGGCACTCACTGATTGGTCTAATGGCGTGCAGCGCGCGCTCCCGCCGAATTTAGCTGTCATTCAATAGGCTTAATAAATAATAAGTGTTTTGAGTGCAAATTACCTTAAAAAACCTTAAACTCGGCCCGAGTTTGGGACTTTGACATCTCTATGCAACAGCACAAACTATTACTAAACCGACCAATCAGGAACGGTACACAATTTTACGGGTAATCAAAATCAGTTAGATTGTGAACTTTATTCTTTTGTTTACTAACTATTTTCAGGCCATTCATCGTAATTTTCCAATGTAAAAAGGAAGAAAAGTTAAAAAAAATCATGTAACAAACACGCGGAATGAGATGTAGTAGTTTTCTTCTGAAATAAAGGAGAGATCCTTTATTTCAGATTTGGATTGGATTTTAGCCTTTAGGTCAAGTATGACTACATGACCTTTTTTTGCCTAGACCATTCTGGTATTGGACTCTATGCCGCTTGTTAGCTGACCTTTTGGTAATTCTGGCATAGGGGCCTATGCAAGGGAAAAAAATGTTTATCTGTCAGTCTTTATATTAATATATAATAATATATAATTCTTGTCTTATGTGGAATGTGTGGTGGGACAATAATTATATCATATGTGCCATATAAATTTACTTCTGGTCTAGCCCTGTTAGGATGGTTAGTCATGTAGAAATGAAATAACACTTACAATGCATCCTTTTTATTATTTTATTTATATTTATTCATATTTCACTTACACGAACACAACAGTCTGTGTTTGTTAAATGTAGGCTATTTTGTGTTGAAAGGTGTTAGTAATAATCTTAATATGATCATATCACATACACCTGTTTAGTACCTGACTTACTGAATTGTACTTAAATATAAAACTCTAAAATGGTCGTCAATTGTAGAGCTGCCAACATATTAGGGGCTAAAGTATGAAATTGCTAATTTGTACTGAAAATTAGTCTTGAGAGTAAAACTTCTATACGCTCGCTTGACATAAAAAAAGGGTGTAAGCTGGCGAGAGCGTTACAAAAAATCATACATCAGGCGAGGCCAAAGTTGTCATTCAAATATAAAATTCTAATTCGATTTAAGTGAAACTTTTTTGTATTTAAAAAATAAATATCATATGACATGTTATGTTAGTGTTACTACGGTAATGAAAATCAATAATTAACTTTTACTTCAATTGTGTGGTCTAAAACACACACTTTTTTTTTCAATTTACCATATTTATTTAATAACAATAATTACCGTTGTAGCAAGATCTGGCGAATACTGACGGATGGTCTCTATTTGCAGTTCCTGTACAGTTAAAACGGTTTCATGTGCTGTATGAGGTCTCGAGTTATCATGGGACAATAATGGTAAATATCGATGCAAGAGTCGGGGTTGTTCCACTGCTAATTTTGCTGTCATTTTTTAGAATTCGGCTCAGTAGACATATGTTTTTATTGCTTGACCAGATCGGAGAAAGATAATATAATGAATAGCACGACGCTGAGACCACCATACAGTTACCATTACCTTTTTTCTGGTAAGCGTTTGACTTGTGATCGCCCGGCACATTCTTGCTCACGGTTATCGTAAAGAATCCACTTCATTTCTATATCGATTCAACAAGACAATCATGAGGCTCCCGTTTTTATATTTCTTATTTTATTAATTTTGAGGCAAATTCACGTTAAATCCTGGATAGTTTGGCTCGAATCGGCTTCCACCAGCTTTTTTCAACTCATTGTTATTCACCTGTGTGGACGGTCTTCAACGTGGTTCGCTCTTCTAATCAAAGATACCATCACGAAAGCGTTTAAATCGCAAGGTGCGTTCATTAGCAGTACCTAGTACCTACCCTCTCCAAACGCAACATTGATAATGCGAGCTGTATCTGCCGCGTTAGGTCCGCGCCGGAACTCCTAGTATCCATCTTTTTTGTCTAAGCCGAATAAAAAAAACAACTGAAAGTTGATAATCGAATTTGTATATTTTTTAAAAGAAGAACTACCATAACACCCTGTGAAAAAGGTTTCAAGGTCAGGTGTCAATTCGAAGTATCAATTCCAAGAAAACTGTAATTTCATACTTTAACCCCTATTAAAATATATTGTATGTATGCACTATCTGATAAAGAATATAGTTACTCTTGGGCCTACTGTAAATATTTCATTTACTGTACCATTATTCAGTCTAAGGTGCTTTTTTATTATTGGAATATTTGTCGTTACAACGGTACTTTGTCGTAATTATTTAAATCGAATCTCAGATTATGAGATCTAAATTTATTAACATTCATGGAGTTTAAAAAAACTTCTAACAGTTATTTTTTATTCGGTTATAATAATGTCAGCAATAAAAGTAGAATGCAAATATATGGTAAACAGAATACACGTACATAGTTATTTTCTTACTGTAATAAAATGTACTACAATAGTCACCAGTCACTTTCTTGATAAGTATTATATATTGAAATTTGCCATAACTGTGCTTTACTTTAAATCAAAGATACTTATTATTACTTCAAATTATCAATCATCGAATTATAGATTAATTATCATTTTTAGACTGAAGCCAAATTATTGTGACTAATCGTTTAAGGGCCAATTTTTCAATCGCCAGTTAAAGTCAGATAGCACTTCATCGTCCGATTGCTGAATTTTCATTTTTTCAATGATTAGATTGACGTTACTGCTAGAATAAAGTCGTAAGTCGAAGAGTAAATTTATCTGCTCATGGGAAAGCCGATTAAATATTTATTTGACGTTATATTTTGACGTTACTGATGATCGGCAAAAGATAGGCTGGGGACGGCAGAACGTACTTCGACAATTTATCAAGCCGTTAGAAAGGGACATAAAAGAGGATAATAATAATAATAATCATAAATAATTTTTATTTCAGGCTATACATTTACAATAAAATACAATATAAATTTCAAAAACAATAAAAATAAATAATAAAAAGCAATTAATTTTTGCTGATAAAGGCCCATGTCTAAATGTCATTTTGTATCAGCCTTATTAATCGAAAGTGACATGAGTGCGTCTCGCTTGCACATATTGGTGTGAACATACCTAGTTAGAGAAATCCACTAGATAACTATCCTTTGATTGAAATATTGCATGCCTTAAGCGCGAGCGTAGGTATGCTCTACTCTCGCCTAAAAATCAAAAACTGGGTTCGGTCAGAGTTTTATTTTAAATAAATAATAATATAGTGCTTAAAGTGGGTTGGCCTTCATACCACAATAAAAGAAAACATCAATGGTCATTTTTCTAAACAATAAACAGCAATCCAACCCACAATTTAGATAAAAAAATGAATTTTTCAGAAAAAATTCTATGAAAAACATATAACATTCTCTCTGTAATCACCATAACTTTTGAAAAACATAACTAATCGATTTAAATTTTATTTCAATAGGTCCGTAAATCTATTGTGACGAACTGATTAGAAAATCATAACTCAATTATTATTCGTTTTATTGTAAAAAATCAAATGTGTACTGTTAAAACTAAAAAATTTACATCTTAGGCAGCCTAATATACAAATACAAGAAATATAAAACCCCTCAACAGTGACGTTTACTCTCAGAGTGAACGTCAAAAATGTGTCAACAGTGAGCTTTACTCTGAGAGTAAAGCCACTTGAGACTTTATTTTCACAACGTTAGAGTGTATAATTGAATAAATCGCGTTCGCGCACTTAAAACATTATGGTAAGAGACATTCTTTATGGTTAAGTTTTAATTGCGTCATTCATATAAGCTGCCAGCACAATTTTATTAGTCTAACGTTTAATGTAATTTATATTGGTAATAATCGCTATTATCTGAAGCAGTTTTTATTTTTACATTATGATGTCTAATAAATATAAAATAACTTATTTTCTTTAAGATTCAAGTTTACCATAAAACTATTTGAAAATTAAAAATAAAAAAAGCAATTTTTGGTGAAAAACGTATATGTTATCATGAGTATCTAATTTAAATAACATACGTATGACACGAGTGCTTAAGGCATGCACATTTGGTTTTACCAAACTTTTTAAAATATTTATTCGACTGGTAAACACAAAGATATTATTAACTGATACATACTTATCCACCTGTTTATTCAAGGAATGAAAAATCGGCCCTAAAGAGAATTATTATTTTATACAATCTTTAATATAATATATCACTTTCGAAAATTTGTTTAACTAATAATTATATTAAGTACTATATTAATTAATAATACATACATTAATTATAATACAGTATTTTCCCAAATATTAATTTCATTTAAGTAATTGAAACATATAATACAATTTTACTTTTGTTATTTTTGGCTATATATCAACTAATAATTTAATTACGTTTAGTAGTTCCAATTAAGAAAAGTAATCTTAAGTCTTCCTTTACCTTCTACATACTTGTGCATTCAATATTGTTGTGTGAATTAATATTATGTACTTATTAAAAAATATTTCTTTTCTGAGATTAGGCTGTGAATAATGTGTACGTGTAACAAGTGATTGTTATTAAATTATTATTTTGCTTTTCCTTGTGTTTGTTTTATTTTATACTCGATGTAGTACAGCCTGACTTGTTTTGTGTGAATTGTAGTGAGTAAGGTCAGGTCTAAGTCAGCTTAGTTCAATTTTAAAAATGAATGACGAAACCAATAATGTCATATTTTGCAGCATTGCCGTAAGACATAATGCTGTGGAAGGTAACTAAAGTAAACAAATTTTGCAGTATTTTCATTTGAATATTGCCTATTCTTTCTAATTGCGTATGCTGCTAAACTAAGTCTATATAGCTGTTTCGGTGCCCCATTGTGACTTTGAGACTTTAATAGTTATTTCTAGGTTTAAAACTTTTATTTTTGTACTATTTAATAGTTTAGATTATTAACACTAAAACTATGAAGAATCTTTGAGAAAGTAGTTTTCCTCGTTAAAATTTGTCTGGTGTTGATTTATCTTAATAATGAGTACGTACGAGACGTACGTCAGCAAAGATATACCTAATATCGTGCTCGTTTTTGACAATATATGGCAGGTGTAACGTAATTACATAAATAATATAATATAATATAATATACACACATATATTTAAATATAATATCTTAAATAACAATAACAATATTTAGCGTCTTATTGACGCCTTAATAAGCCATGCCGGTCGCGCTGGCGCGAGCCGACCGATCGTGCATTGTCTTTTTGTACAAAACGTTTTTTTTTGTATGTACATCGTCGAGCGGGCGACGCTCGCGCATCGATTAGTCCCCAGTCCGTTTTGCGTTGCGAACGAGGCTACTAGTGTCTGAGCTTTGAAGATTTTGTGTAACGTGTCATCAAACGCGTTTTCACACATCATTTTTATTACTTCGCTTAAACCTTCAACGTATTTGAAGATTACTTGATCAGTAAGTTAAAATAACAAGTATAGTGCACACCCCCATCTCGGGTGTCACGTTTACTTTTTGAATCGCCATACCGCACCAAAAGCGAGCGCGTGGCTTCTTGGCCGCCATTTTGTGGGCCTCCACGCGCAACCGTCCCGCATCCCAGAGCGTGGCTTCTTGGCCGCCATTTGGTGGACCTCCACGCGCAACCATCCTACATCCCAGCGCGTGTCTTCTTGGCCGCCATTTTGTGGACCTCCACGCGCAACCATCCTGCATCCCATCGCACACAGCCGTCACCAAGAGGAACATCCCAGGGGAGTGATTTGAGCTGCGAGGTGAATTTATAGACTGTGTAGGTATAGAACCCACGACCCTCATTAAAGGATATCTGATCTTTTATTTTCTTTTATTTTTTTGGTGCCGCCATTTTGAGCGACGCCACACAGGTTATTTATTTAAGTAAGAAATAGAAAGGGCCCAAGTATGGACTTCTTTTGTATATCTAGCTTCTGTAACATAATTGATAGTGGTGTAATTTTCTGACCTATGTTGCAAAATGTACACACGTCACACAACCTAGGGTTTTGGGTATCATTTTGAAATGCTTTATTAAGTCAGTGGCGTATATAGTTGTTAAATATTTTAGGTTCCTAATTGACAATTATGTTGCTATAAATGTTCTAATGTTCTCCTGGGTATATTTAATAAAGTAGATAAACATTCGTTCGAATCACTAGTTCTGAGTTTAATTAAGTAGGCCGCTAAACCAATATTGCCTCTTTTAATTAAACTTATTTGTGGAATTTCTGATAACAATTGTAAAAATTGTGTCTTTGCAAATCCAATCCAATATTTGAATATATTATCCGACATTTCGCTTATATTCGAAAAACTAGACTTCCATAGTCCGATTTTAAAAGCTCAACTCATTCTCAGCTGAACATATCTTTAATATGTTCAGCTGAAAATGAGTTCACACCTGTTGTAATTGCTATTTCCCAGTTCCCAATCAAATGATCACTACAAACTCTGCAATGTTTTGGTATATAATATTTAAATTGTAACAGTAAATGTTTTCTTACAGATTTTAGTACAACAAATCTATGTTGATCTTGACAATCAGCAAAAACACATTTTTTTCTGTAAATGCAGCCCGTATGTAAGACAAGTTTATAAAGCTTGTTCTTAGAGGCAATTCAATTTCTTCAGGGGCTTGAGAGTTGAGTTCTTGTGAGGAACTAGGTATCACTTCATCATTCAGCTGAACCACCGTTGTGACGTTGAAGGCGTAGAGTAAATATGTCGAGAGGCACACATCCTACATGGGTGACAAATATTATCAGTTTGTAGGATCTGCAACAAATAGTTAGGTATACAGCGTGGCGCCGCGCCGCGCCGCAATGGTGACATTAATTTAACACACATGTACGTTTTTGCATTTTTATTTCATAGAGGTATTACATTTCCATTAAACATTATTATTTACGGATTAATATTTTTAAAAATAAAATAGCATCTTAGAGCAACCTGTACTTAAAGTAGTCTCGCCCCGAGCTCGGGTTGTAACGTCAAGTAAATTCATTCATTACGTTTGTCGTTTTGCTCCCCACCCCGCATTCAAGCCTGCAGGCGCAGGCGCTTGCTCGGTTGTCAGCTCTCTCAGGTAAGTAAATTTCATTAATGATTTTTTGCAAGGGTGATCTCTTTAAATATTACTTTTTTATTATTTAGTTTGTTTGAAAAATATTTTTTCTCAATTCGCCAATTATTTAAAATTTTCAAAATTTATATGATTACTTAGCACTAGCCCTACCCGTATGTTAAATTAATGTCGCCATTGTAGCGCCACGCTGTATGTAAATTCATATTTTGTAATGTGTATTAAAACTAAAAGTTATGAGTAATATTAATTTCTTAAAAGTCATGTGTTAAATCACATTTTTATCGTTTTGTGGTTGGTGTATTGATTTGGTTATGTGTTGAGTTACATGAATGTTGAATGATTGTGCTTTTTAAAGCTTTAAATTTGAGAAAATCTCAATGTTATTGGTCAGTTGATGTGAACATAACAGTTTCATATTCACTGAGTAGCAATGGGTATGATCATAGATGTAGACAAGATCATGACATCATTATGTTACATATATATGAAAGCTATTAATCCTAAATCCTATTGGTATAAAAAAACATTTATTACTGTTGTTAAAAAATACACTTATGATCCGCTTTATAATTTAATTTATTTAATACTTAACACTTAACAATCAATAGGAAAACCAACAGCGCTTTCGCTATACACAAAATTTTTTTTTTTTTTTTTAGATAGATTTTACGCTAAGGACTAAAGGTCAGTGCAGCTTCATCGATATGAGAGGTGAACTCACCTGGAGCGTCGAACCTCTGTACTTATGGTCGATAGGGGGACAGACCCCCCTTTCTTTCCCAGACTAATGGGAGAAGGCAAACCGGACTATTGCGATTAATAGGTTATACTATTATTATCGTGGCCTAGGACAGCGGGTGTCCTCAACTCCCCACCTTTAACGGAGGGGAGCAGCTCGCGCGCGGCAGCTAAAAAGTGGCCGACACGGGTCATGAGCTTGAAGAGCTCTATGAGCTATCTTGCCTGGGGGGCCCGGACCCCCCCTCCACCACTGGCGGGTGGTACGACATGCGCGCGGATGTCGTGGTTAACCTAACCGGTTCGGCGGTTTGATTTGAGCTCTGCAAAAGGGCACTGGCATTATTCCCTGAAACTAAACTAACATCGTCGTTCTGGCTTACCGGATCCGAACGTGTGTGCTGTTGTCTGTCAGGGTGAAGTTGTGGTCGGAACTGTGTCCGCGTCCGGATCCCCCGGACGGGGTGTAGAGTACCTACATCGCGGGTGTGTGTCTGTCTTTGTTTACGTGTCTCGATGACTCGTGTAACAGTTGTAGTGATAATGTCGTCGGCATCAGCCAGAACATGTCTGGGACGGCGACCGACATTAGTCACGCAGTCGGGGTTGTAATCCACTGCTTTCGTGACAAGGGGGTTGGGGTGAGAGGTGGCCCTATCGAAATGAGATTTAGTGAGCACTTTGAAGTGCCCACTAACAGAGGGGAGCTCGAGATCTTTATGAAGATCGATATTACGGACATACCACGGGGCACCCGTGGCCATACGGAGGAACCTATTTTGCACTATTTGCAAAGGTAAGAGAGTCCTAGGGCTAGCGTGTGCGAACACGGGACAGCAATAAGAAAAAATCGGTCTAATGCATGTGACGCTTATATCTAAGCGACATTTTACTTCTAGCATTGATAAGGTGATATAACTTGTGAAGCACACAAAGTGCTATTTTGCGCACGCGTTTGACGTGCGGCTTAAAATTGAATCGACTATCGAGAGTGACCCCCAGGTAGTTGACGGAGCGTACCCTGGGGATGGTTTGACCGTATAAAGAGACGGAGGGCATGATACGAGCCGGTCTCGTTTGAACATTGTGGGAGCGACCTGAGAACAGAATCGACTGGGACTTTTCGGAATTGACCTCTATCCTCCAGAGGGCGAACCACTCCCCTAAGGCGGTGATCGCCTGCTGGAGGTACTTGGTCGCTAGAGGGACTGTGCGGGCACGACTATAAAGGGCGGTATCATCCGCGAACATCGCCAGCTCTACCCTGGGATGGCGCGGGATATCACTCGTATAGAGATTATACAGAGTGGGGGAGAGAACAGAGCCCTGAGGGACACCGGCCCTTAAGGGGCGGCTGGTGGAGAACGTACCCTCCACCCTATACTGAAATTCCCTATTTGTCAGGTAAGCCTTAATGGTTAGGACAAGCCTATCCGGCAGACCTAGACGAAACAGTTTACAGATTAAGCCTTCATGCCATACTCTGTCGAAAGCTTTAGCTACATCGAATAAGACTGCGCATGTCGGAATGGGACGTCTACGATTAATACCGTCGTGAACGAATTCACAAAGACGGTGAACCTGAAGCGGACAACTATGTTTTTCGCGGAAGGCGAACTGCTCATCCATGAAGAGATTTCTCTCCCGCATAGCATCTTTGATGCGTGCGAGAAGAATTCTCTCATAGATTTTACCTATCGAACTAATGAGACTAATGGGACGGTAACTAGTGGGTTCGGTGCGGGGTTTACCCGACTTATGAATACCGATCACAGTGGCTAGCTTCAAAGGGTCGGGGAATGCGAAGTCTACAAGGAGAGCATTGAAGATGCACACTTAGGAGAGCAGGTGGTAAGCTCTTTAAGATCTTGTTGGTGATACCGTCAGGCCCCGGGGCCTTTCGGGGGACAAGGGCATTGATGAGACCTGTTACCTCATCAAGGTCTGTCGGGCGGAGGGGATCGCCTTGTAAAGGTAGAGAAAGGCGCTGCTCTAATTCCCTATTGATCTCCTCCACGTGGGAGGGAACTAACTGTGTGATACTTGGAGTGCACTGCTGCTCCAACGTATCGGCCAATAGCTCGGCTTTGTCATAGTCGTCTATTGCAGGGAGACTGTTTGGACGTGAGAGGGGGGGATATGATTGCCATGGCTCTGCTTTCAGAGCTTTCGCAAGCGGCCAATAGGCCGTATGCGAGGGCGAAAGATGACTAAGTAGGAGAGCCCACTTGTCTTGACGGAAAGCGTCTACCTGGGACTTCACCTCCTCCCGGAGGTGACGGAGAATAGTACGGTGGTCATCTGAAGGATATTTACAAAACCTACGTCTCGCACGATTTTTCGCGCTGATAATTTCTTTGATGTCGGACGGATGATCCCAGTGGTTGTGTAAGGCCACTAGTATCTCTTTTGTTGACATCTCTATAGAGAAATCTAAGTGATTGGTGAGCTGAGCGATCACCCTATCGGCGTCGCTCGGCTCTATCCTATCGGGGATATTGTCGAGGTGATTCGACTGTAAATTTGCGAGATTAACTCGCAGAAAATTATAATCTATTATCTTTTTAGGAACAATGACATTATCGAGGGGGCCAAAATCTAATAAGACTGGTCTGTGGTCTGAGTCTAACTCGCATAACGTCTTTTTCTGCCCTAAGGCGATAGAGACGTTTTCACTAGAACTACATCTAATATACTAGGACGTTGAACCCGCCTGCTATGCGCCAAAGGTGCATGACGGGTCGGGTCGGGGGGGGCAGTGAGGACTACTTCCTCTGACTCTAAGAAATTAGCTAGAATATGACCGTTGCGATTTCGGATAAAATCGCCCCAGTCGGAACGGCGGCTATTAAGGTCACCCGCGACAATGACGGGGTCATAGGGGTCAAATAGGGCTACTACTAGGGGAACCTGAGGGAAGGTTCGTGGCTTGTGCAGAGGGCTTGAACCACCGATTCTCTGAGGGAATCGGGGCATCCACGAACTTTTCCTTAGGGGGGGGCTTGGCCTTTGCCTTACCCCCCTTCCTATGGGGGCACCTTTTTGGGGCTTTCGGACAGCCCTTATAGTTAGCGGGGTGGCCCTCTCCTTTACATAAGTGACAAGAGGG
>LUGF01050845.1:149329-169906 GCA_001625245.1 Calycopis cecrops | reverse complement strand
TTATTATCCTGGGCATAAAATGGGATACTTTTTATCCTGGAAAAATACGTAGAAAAAAAATAAATCCTATCTATACATATAATAAATCTGTAGAAGGGTCAATTCTGTACATTGAAAGTATTGAAAAAATAAATAGCAGGGGGTGTTACTAGATCGATACCAAACCCAAATATGCAATTAAAAAAATTTTTATCTGTCTGTCTGTCTGTCTGTATGTTCAGGCATCACGTGAAAACTAACGGTTCGATTTCGATGAAACTTGATATAATTATCCTGGGCATAAAATGGGATACTTTTATCCTGGAAAAATACGTAGAAAAAAAATCCATCCACGCGAAGACCGACATCCGCGCGGACGGAGTCGCGGGCGGAAGCTAGTGGATAATAAATGTATAAATCGTATATCAAAATGATGTAACAAATGTTATATTACGTTAAACAAGACTACAAGAGGTATCAAGAATCATTCGGTGGCTGTGCGTAAATGCATTTCCACGCGAGAAAAAAAAATCAAGAGTCATTAATTCATTGAAGCAACGTCGGTAAGTCGTAATTAGCTATCGATGATGAATTATTTAATTAGTACGTATTCCACTATAATACGTCCTGTGTAGTTTTAAAATTTGTTTTACTTTTGAAAATGGTTGACATCTTTTAAATTAGATGTTTTTCAACATTTCGGACACCAGGATGCCTGCCGCGAGTGTAGATAAAATATGATTTTAGTTTCTGACATTCAAAAGTAATTTGGATAATTATGTTTTGAATAACAACGTTTTAATTTTATTCATTGTTTTCTTTATTCCAAGCACACATTTATAACAGAAGCAAGTTAATTTGGCGAACATTTGCGTATGTTTAGTTTAAATAGGTATAACAAACAAACTACAAGGTACATCAACACAAACAATACATAATATAGAACAGATATTGTACAAGCACAGTGATTGTGTTTGTTGCGTAAAATAATAATTAAATGTTAATAACCAAAGTTAATTATTATCAGTGGAAATAAACATTTTACAGTATTTTTTAAAGCAGTATGGGACAAACGAGCAATTGGAATCTTTTGATGACTACCGACGCCCATGGACATTCGCATGATTGTTACGCAGATGCGTTCCCCTCCTATCACCCCCCCCAATGTGCCACCGGCTACTCACAAACCGCACCAAACGCGACAGCGGCGCTGTCACTTTACGCCGGTATCAAGTGAGCGAGAGGTACTTCCCCGGTCGTGCCGTGTGTGATGTAGTATCATGCACCATGCATGGCACTACCTCCTCCTATGCAGCATGGCACTACCTCTTCCTAGACATTTGCATAATATGTGATATTAACTAATGTGCCCTCTTGTCACAAGGCTTGTTGATTTAAGATGTTCGTTACATCGAGCCTCGCATCAAAATTTCTTAAGAAGTTTCACTCAAATAAACAAAAGCTCGGGCAAATTGGCGTGAAAATATTTGTATGGCGGGCGTTGGGTTTGTGTTTCTTTTCAACAAATTGTAGGGGTACATTATCATATTATTCTAACTACCTCCCCCTATGCAGCATGGCACTACCTCTTCCTATACGTATAACGCTCCTTTGCCCAGCACTGGACTTTCATTCAGCACAAGTTGAAGATATTGTCAATACGCTCATATTATACCGGAGTGCAGTAATAGCTATGCGGTCGCGTTTTGTGCGTCACAGTCTGAAACTCACTGTGAAGACGAACTCATCATCATCGCATCTGCATGTACGTTATGCGTCGCTCAACACAGGGCTTAGACGTCTCCTTCATCCCTTATACTACAATACTTCTTTAGTAAGAGGTAGTGCCACACTGCACGCGTGCAGTCGAATTGGACCGGCACGGGGAGGTACCTCTCGCTTACACGACACCGGCGTAAAGTGACAGCTGTGCTGTAGAAAGTGCGGTGTGTAAGTAGCCGGTGGCAAATGGAGGTGGGAGGAGAAAGGGGGGCAGCGCATCTGTATAGCCTCTATGCGGGTGGTTGCGGGCGCCGGTAGTCATGAAAATGGCTCCGGCTGCTCGTTAGCCCTCCTATACCATAAAAAAAAATACTAGCGTAGGCTAAACCCATACTTCACGCACACTGTTCCGCGACATACACTTTATATTTCAGTCTTTAAATATTGTATTGTTTGACTTTGTCATTATCCTACTAATATTATAAATGTGAAAGTTTGTATGTTTGTTTGTTTGCTACTTCACGCAAAAACGGCTGAACTGATTTATATGAAATTTGGCACACACATAGAGGGTAACTTGGATTAACACGTACCTAGTATTTTTTATCCCGAAAAAAACTTCCTATGGCATGCCATGGGATGATTTTCTATTTTCCACAGGATCCAAATTCACGCGGATGAAACCGCGGGGCGCAGCTAGTACAAAGCGTATATCTTGAACTTACATACTTTATATTTTGGAGGTCGCCAGTCGCTGATGATAGCTAACGCCCCTGCGTCAGCAGCGCGGGCGTGCGCGCGGCTCAGTGGGTCGCGAGCGATTTCACAGCCCGCTACTCGCGTACGAGTAAGTGGCTTTACGTCCCTTGTTAGGAACCCGACAACTTGACTTGTTCGTATTGACAGCTGACAGACAGATCAGTTAGAGAACAGATGAAACTTTCTGTTAGGTGTAGTACACGCGAGATAGACACAACCATAGATTTAGAATTGTTCTCACTACGTGAAAGATGTGCAAAGCGTGGGAGCGAGACATTCAAATTAACTTCCAATCATCGGAAAAGAAAAGAGACAGTAGATGAAGTACAATATGAGACAATTATTTTACGCGAGTAAGAGGCCATAGCGACCCGATTACATAATAATGACCGTAGACCGAGGATACATAATGACAAAGTCATGTATGTCTTTAGTTTCCTCTGTCTACGGTCTCGCCTCTGTTCTGACATTGTGTATCTTGTACATTCTGAATCTATGGACACAACACGTCATGTCGATACTGGCGAAATAGCAAGAAGTAGTGACACGTTCGTGTTTGACGTCCAAATTTTTCTGTCACATAATACTGTCGTGAAGTGCTGGCTATGCTGTTTGTATTTCAAGTGGTCTGTGAGAGTTTGTTATACATTTGGGTGAGAATATGCAGGGCAAC
Source organism: Calycopis cecrops (assembly GCA_001625245.1). Classification (NCBI taxonomy): domain Eukaryota; kingdom Metazoa; phylum Arthropoda; class Insecta; order Lepidoptera; family Lycaenidae; genus Calycopis; species Calycopis cecrops. The sequence continues at coordinate 166,773 of LUGF01050845.1, read as the reverse complement.
TAATTTGTACATCCATGTGCGGATGTCCGTGTGCGTCGGCTACGAAAATTCTCATTCGCCCCATTAAGCTATAAAAAGAAAAATGGGGATGAAAAATTTATATACAGGTACCAATCGAGCCAGACCCAGGATTGTGTGAACTGTGATTTCAAATTCAACACAGCCTGTAACCTAATAAAAGAGGAAGTTCAGCTTTCAACAAAAAGTTGAAACTCAAATATATTATACTAGCTGTTCCCCCAGGTTTCACCTGCGTTTAATTTCTAAGAAATTCATATAAACTTCAATACCCTACTTCACCCCCTTAGGGGTTAAATTTCTAAAAATGCCTGCCGGATCGGATGCCTACGTCGTAACATCTACCTGGATGCCAAATTTCAGCTTGATCCGTCCAGTGCAGTGGTTTGGGCTGTGCGCCACCTATGAGTTTTATATTATGTATTTATATTTCCCGTCAAATACCTAAGAATTATAAAGTGCTGTGTCCCTTATTTTAATTCGGCCGGAGTACATCCCTCGAGATTAGCTGAGAGCTTCTATAAGGTTATAAGGTTTAAGTGTGGGGTGTCGCTTCGACTGCAGTGCGTCAATGATACAAGTGAACTTTCTGCCATCTGTTCCGTTCGTTGATATTTTTATTGTTTTATTAATAATTCACATTTATTTCTCCTGCTTAACTTCGTAAAAATAAGAAATGAGTAATTATTCCCAGTAATTATATTTAAAAATTAATAATGTAAGCCAATTTATACAAGACATATCTTCTGGATTATCGGACGAGAGCTGCACGTCAAAATTAATTAATTGTGGTCTCAATTTGAAGAGCTCCATCAGCTGATGTTAAGAAAGTCAAAGATGATTCAATATCTCAATCCATATAAACAAAATTAAAGTAAATTGCTATCGCTAAACTCTAAAACGCTAAAGATATCAAACTAATGTATACAATTGACATTTCGAAATTCTAAAGCGATTCAAAGTTTCTAAAGCGAGTCACTAGTTTTTAGTTATTTATAATTATTTAAACTTGTTATAATTAAATGACACTCAATTAAAATTGGATATATTTGAAATTTCAAAATTCAAAGTTTCTGAAACAAACCACTAGTTTTCAATTAACGATAATAATTAAAAATTAATAAAAAAAGTTGAAACTCAATTCAAATTAACTAACTTTGCCCCGCAGAATCGCCCGTTTAAAATCTTTCGCAGGGGAATCATTTATATTTTGCGAATAAAAAGTATTCTTATGTAGTTCCAAATTATTTAATACCTCTGTGTAAAATTCATTTAAATCAGATAACTAGCTTTAGCATTAAATAATAACATAAATGTGAAAGTTAGTGTACAGTGTGCATGTTACATCCAAACTTTCTCATTAGTATTAGTTACAAGTATGCAGCTTCCAGGAGTTCAGTGGGTGGGCTGTAGCAGCGTTGTTTAATTAGAGCAGATGTGATGTGAGTCTGTGAGTACAAGCGCAGTGGCAAGACAAGGCAAGGCAAGCTTTAATAAAACTTTAAAGCCATAACTTTACTAAAAGCGTATAAAATTTTGCTTGTTGATTTTCCAACATCTGCGTCAGATGCGATGTTACAGTTTTTAGTGTATACAGGGTTATTTTTTGGTCACCGGCAGAAAATTTCAGGTTTGGTTCAGAATCAATAATACATTCGATTTATGAAATAAAAAAATAATTAGATACGATTATTTTGTCCCATGTTGTAAAACATATTTCTTGGTCATCACGTGCATCACACTCGCGACTCACTGTAGGCCGACGTCACTGACCTTGACGTCGATACATTTCTATACTACACTATACTACACGCCAGTATTAGAGAAGTACCCCCGGATCGTACTGGTCCAATTGAGCTATGTTACAAACTTCTCTTATCTCGCCTCTCTTTTCTCCTCTTTATTTATTACAAATATCTCTTATAAAATTTAAAGGAGAGGATCATTAAAATCCACGTAAAAAGCAAGATCTTTTCTAAAGCATTTCTTATAAGTATTTGAATGGATTCTTGGACGGTTTCAACTTATAATTGGACACTTTTAATTTGCAAGGAAAGCTGGGACGGGAAGCTAGCACGTTGACCCAACTTATAATTAACCAGAGTTTTGAATTAAATTCAATAATTTAATACATCCGAAGTATATGGGAAGATCTTTTGATGTATTTAAAGGTAAACAATTTATAAGAAACACGGAGCGCTGATGGGAAGATCAAATAGAGATTGGTTAAATGATACGAAGGCACCTCCGCCCTGCCTCCGCCCGCCCTGACACAATCCGCCCAACAGTTACGTTCCTCAAACGTCTGTATCACTTAATGAAATCAGACTTTAAACTGAGATGGATCTTTTATACGTTTTTAACAGCGTAACGGGCAAATTGAATGGCCTTTTGATGGGTACCTACTAACGGCCATAGACGTCCCCATTATTGATATTTGGATCATGTAATTTTGCGGCGACATACAATGGCGAGGTACCTCTCGGAGAGGTACGGTTCGGCTGCAACACAGCATGGCGCTTCCTGTTACTTAAAATAGTAGAAGGCATTTAAGAGGTTTTTTATGATATAATTATAAATAATGAAGTTTCAGGTATTTTTCATTGATATCATTATTGTTTGTCTACTACTTTTCAAATGCCTTTTCAGTTTTCTTGACAAACGGAGACTGAACAGACAGACTGAAAGACTGACAGAAAGACACACATGTCGACAATAAAGATAATGTACAACTGTAGCTATGAAGCCCTAAAATGATTATTTTATATCTCGCTCTATCCATTTTCCCTATCTTTTATTACAACATTACTTATAGATACACTTGTAAGAACACTTTCGGAACCTTTCTCCGACCTCATCCAGACAACACAAGGTCCGAGGAATTCAATTCCACCTAACGCGATGTAGAACATTACTACATCTTAGTAGATGTTTGGAACACTTTGTAAATAAATAAAGGATGAACAGAGACGCTCTTCTACACCTGAGGATTCCCTAGGCATAATAATAAAAAAACGAATATAATTACGATCATAAATACTAAAAATATGTAAAGAAGATTTTAACATCTGAATATTGGATATTCGACGAGATTTTGTGATTGAAATTACTAGTCAGATTAGATGTTAAACGCCGCTGATGATGGTAATGAACAGAGATGTGCTTCTACACCTGAGCGATCCCTCGCTATAATAATAAATGCATATAATCCTTAAAGAGAAACAGGCAGTGAATACGGCCTGGTTATAGAAGTGAAAACTTAATACTATCTATTGTATATAGTTTGTTGTGACACGCAAAAATGCTATAGCATATTTGCTGATGCGGATTCCTTCTTAGCACTTAAAGAAGTTGTAACTTCAATAATAAACTTACATCTTCATGAAGTTCTTTTGGTATTGAAATCTAGACTTGAATTATTGAGAAAGAACTTATTTATTATGTACAACATTCATGCAAATGATATAAATAGTAAAAAAAAGTGTGTCTCAGCTCCGAACTGGAACTTGAACCAACAGACGTCAGAGACGTAGGCGGCATAAGCGGCAAAGCGTTACGTATTACGCTCTAATTCACACGATACTATTTCACACGATTTTACCCCTAATATTTTAGGAACCCCAATTGTCTAAATTTTGAATAACTTGAACATAGCCAGATTGCGCTGGCGTGTCTGGGGAGGTTTTATAACTTCAAGGTCTAAGTCTAGGCTGTATCTCCAGAATCTCCAGAATCGAAGACGTTCATCATTTGTGAGCTCTTGATAAAACCATCACAGGAATCCCGATGGAAATGCCAAAATGGCATTGGGATTCGCGAGGAATTTAATCAGAAGAAAAACGGAGAAGAAAATTATTCCAGTTTCCCTCTCCTCTTTATCTGCACATTCCGGTAGATTGTCTCATCATACTCTACATTGGAAACGTTTTTTTATATTTTCCAGGACTGGCAAACTCCACTACCCGACGAACGTGTGCGGGCCGCTGTTCGAGGAGGAGCTGGAGTTCTGGGGGCTGGACTCCAACCAGGTGGAGCCGTGCTGCTGGTCCACCTACAGCATACACAGGGACACGCAGGTCAGTCGCATGAAAATGAAATGAAAATATTCTTTATTGTGCACATAATGAACATATCGGTATACAATACGAGTATAAGTACGTACGAGTACGAGCATAAGTATAGAACAGAACTAGAACAGAAAATTTATAGTAATTTCTTCGAGTATAAGTATAAGTACGAGGTTCGAGTATAAGTACGTACGAGTACGAGTTCGAGTATAAGTACGTACGAGTACGAGTATAAGTATAGAACAGAACTAGAACAGAAAATTTATAGTAATTTCTTCGAGTATAAGTATAAGTACGAGGTTCGAGTATAAGTACGTACGAGTACGAGTTCGAGTATAAGTACGTACGAGTACGAGTATAGGTATAGAACAGAACTAGAACAGTTTCTTCCAGGTTTCCCAAGTTCCAGGAAATTAAAAGAAATAAAAGAATAGTGGTAGTGCACAGTTAAATACAAATTTTATTTCGTGATTTGTACGAGAGAATAAATTAATTGTTTTATAAAATCTAAAAGTGCCCACTCATATGCTCATTTAACTATAATTACTACTGTGTTTTGTTTATATTTGAGAACTTAATTGTTATCCTCTCGAACAGAGGCTGTATTTCGCGTGCACATTATAATAATAACTAGCTGTGTTCCGCGGTTTCACCCGCGTTTAGTTTCTAAGATATCCATACAAACTTCACATCCTATTTCATCTCATTAGGGGTTGAATTTCGAACAATCCTTTCTTAGCGGATGCCTACGTCATAACATGCCAAATTTCAGCCCGTTCCGTCCAGTGGTTAGGGTTGTACGTTGATAGATCACTATGTCATGACACCTTTGAGTTTTATATATGTACATAATATGTGAGCATTTACCACACTTCGTACTTAGCTCCGTGTTAAGTACCGTAAGGACTTGCGTCACGGGTACTAGACAACGGACAATATATTTAAGATTTTTACTATAGAAATACATAATACATAGACAAACATCCATGACCTAGGCGGGATGCGAACCCGCGACCCCTGGCGCAACAAGCTCCGCTTATTCGATCTCTGTACCACTGCGCCAGTCTGGTCGTACACATTCAATTATGCGTTCTCTTGTGCAATGAGAATGTAATAAAAGCTATTTAAATCGAATAACATGCGCGATCTTGAGAGTCGAGATTCAGAGAAAAGTCCTGCTTACATTATTACTAATGCAATATGATAGTGTTTATTATTAGCCTACTTAACTCTTAAGTATGTATTACATAAAATCACCATATTAATTAAATATTAATCCCTCGAACTTGTAAAATGGAAATTTGAAGACAATTTTCCACTTAACTACTTAATATAGGCTACTAGCTACGCCCCGCGGTCTCACGCGCGTGAATTTCGATATCTTGGAAAATCATCCCATGGCATAGGAAAATTTTTTCGGGATAAAAACTATCCTGTGTTAATCCAAGTTACTCTCTGTGTGTGCCAAATTTCTTTTAAATCGGTTTAGCAGTTTTTGCGTGAAGGAGTAACAAATAAACAAACATACAAGCTTTCGCATTAATAATATTACTAGCTTCCGCCCGCGGCTTCGCCCGCGTGGATTTCGGACTTCAAAAATGATACAAAATTTTAACTAATTATGTTATTCTGATATGAAAGCTATATTACTGTAAAGTTTCATGAAAATCCGCTCAGTAGTTTTTGTGCGAAAGAGTAACAAGCATCTTCACAAACTTTCGCATTTATAATATTAGTAGGATTAAGATTAAGATAGGAAATTAAGAAATTAATAAGATTGGATTCTTTAGATTTTAGTTTAGGGAAAAGCCTTTTTTTTAATTGGGCTTGGCCCACCGTCCGACGGAAAAGCTATAACTGTCTTGAGAGCGCACAGTATACTGACAAACCGCACGGAACGCGACTCTCCCTTATAGTCCAGGTAGACATTCCCGGTCGCGTCAGCCCACTTCTGCTGCAGTTTTTATGGTATAGCGGGGCAAACGAGCATTCTTAGCCATTTTCATGACTACCGCCACCCATAGACACTCGCATAGAGATTATACAGATAAGTTGTCCTCCTTTCTCCTCCCGTTTCGGCGGGAGGAGGCCCATGAATAGGTACTTACACAGCGCACAAAACGCGATAGTATCGCTGTCACTTAACGCCGGTATCAAGTAAGCGAAAGGTACCTCCCCGGTCGTGCCGGCCCAATCTAGCTACTACTACACTACTAATTTGCAGCGTATTACTACCTCTTACAGAACTGACGTTACAAGTTAAAACAATTAAAACTAAACTTCCACAGTATGCAGAGTCAGCGCCATTTTAAAATGATGAATTCAAATGTTGGTAGTTAGTGAGTTTAAATCAGATGGCCAACCTGCAAGTTCGTGGCGTAGAGTAGAGAGAACAGTATGTTAACTTTGTGTACCAACTCTGTGGCATTGTGTGGCTTTTGTTGACAGTCCGTATTGTCTAAGTAGTGCTGTAATGTAGCCGAATCTGATTCTGGGTAATATGCACGGGGTAAACCTATTCGTCATTTAATATCGGTTTGAGTATACTAGAGTAGTACCTACATGTTTTTTTTTCACCTTTTAAGGAGGCAAGCTAGCATGTAAGCATATTATATTAAAATATTTTTTTCTGATCGGGCGTAAATGTCTAAACTCCATTAAACTCCATCACATAGTCGTGAAGCTCGGGAATATAACTTCTATATGGAAATTTTGATGAGATTTACCGACAGTAGCACTGTGTGCTACACATTGTATTGTAAATCTTTGTTTCTATTTAAATAGTATGAGGGGGCCAACAGCTACTATGAGTACTACCACTGACGCCTGTATAAGACGATTGTTGTGCGAACGTGTTTCCTTCCCTTCCCCGTCCGAAACTTGCAAGCCGTACGAAACGCGACAATACACCAGCCACTATAGGTACCGCAGTTTCACCTGAGCAAGAATCACGATCGCCCCGAGGGTATAAAATGCAACGCTTTTACTCATAGGAGTTTTTTGTCCGTTTGTCGAGAAGTATCACCCGTTTAGAAGACGATATTCTCATATTGACTTTGATAGTAGCTGCATCTTTATATATATATTTCTTGTAAGCAGTATGAGTCTGAACTCCTCCTAAACGACTGGGCCGATTTTGACGAAATTTTTTGTGCGTGTTGAAGGGGTTTTGAGAATGGTTTAGATTCACAAATCAGCCCGACAGATGGAGCTGTAGTGACGCGAGTGATGCCGCGGGGTACAGTTACTTAGTATACATATACATAACTGTTATTATATACGCAAGTAAATACTGGCGACAATTTACGATAAAGAAAAGCTTCCTCATTTGGCCTCTTAAAAGATATCTAAGGATGTATAATGTAGGAACCCATATTTTTTTTATACCCTAAATAAATATCTGCTTCATGACAAGCATAATATATCAAAACGGTAACAAAGAATAAGGAAAACGCAAAGTCACTAAGTGAACGACATTTTAACGGAGCGCAAAGAAAACCATGATTGATATCCTATTAGTCCTACTTATATTATTATAAATTTCATTTTTTTTGGCGTATTTTTGACGCAAAACTTTTGAACAGAAAAAAAAATACACAGTAAAATGAATGAGTCCCTTGAGTTATATTTTAATTAGGTGGACCGTACGACCCAAATCTAGAGTGATTGAGTTTTCTTATAACCCTAGATGCATTGACACTTATGATAATATGCTATTACATTGTAACTGTATTATATATAGAGTTTATATCTTTATTAGAGTAAGAGGCAGCAAGAGGTAGTGCCATGCCGCATGACGTAGTAATTGGTTCGGGAAAGTACCTCTCGTTCACACGATGTCGATGTAAAGTAACAGCTGTGGTATAGCGTGGTGCGCTGTTTGTGAGTAGCATGGGAGGGGAGGAGGAAAAGCAACGCATCAGCACAGCAATCGTGCGTATGTCTGTGGACGTCGGTAGTTACTAATGTCATCCTAGTTATTGTGATTCTCTACGATAAATACTAATTCAGACCGAAATACTGTTGCGACAGATTTATGCAGTACCGTAGGAAGCAAAGGAGCGTTACATTAATAGGACTTAAAATGAATATCAAGAAAACTTTTACTTAATAGAGCCGTGAGTTATAAATAAGACTGGTGACTGGTGACAAACTGGGTCAGAATGACCCGGGTAATTACAGCTGCCGCCATGAAATGACAGCTGCCATGTTTCGTTCGGTTTGTATATAGGTATTCAGAGACCCTTTGGAATAAGGGAAGGCCTGTTAAACAATTCTGCTGATATTTATGGACTCCGCTAGTCATCGAAAGACATTGATTTTAGTTTGTGTCTTAGTTTTAAAAATATTATTTTATCGCATCCGAGATTTGGTTCGGTTCGAACCACACTGCGCGATATAGGTATGCTCCTCCGAAAAATAATTTCCTCTGAATAGTGAAAAAAATCATGTAAATATCTATTTAGGGTCAATTGGTTGTAAATAAAAACTAAGGAAACCTGTATAATAATAACGATGATCATTATTATGATAATAATATTGTCACCGCCTAATTTTGAGGTGATCAGTACCGTTCATATGACGTATTTAAATCATTCATGATAATATGTGCCAGGAATCAGAATTCGATATCAAGAATTTACTGTGAGACCTCTAGTTCATTATAGATGCCTAGAACTTCGATTTCCATGTAATATTTGCTTTGTACTATTAGTCCACTGACGGCCACAGAGCAGCGGTACACAGAACAGTAAACAGTTCAGTATATTGTTTCTGGGCCGCTTTGACAATTCACCCTGGAGCCTAGCACGCCTCACTAGAGACACTAGTGGTCGAACATCGTTTTAGGGACAAAGGAACTAGTTCCTATATATTGTAACGTTCAATGTAATGTTTTACACTATTTGCCTCTATAATTATAAATAAAACTTGTAAAAAAAATGAATTTTCAAAATTAGTATTATTAAACCTACATTTGATATGTATCTATCCTAAATGCCTTTGACTTTTGCCTTTGCCTTTTTTGACTGTCTCGTGGTCTAGTGGTAAGCGTGTTCAACCAAAGACGTGAGGTCCCGGGTTCGAATCCCGGGTCGGACCGAAAATTGTTATTGGGATTTTTCAATTTCTAATAACAGTCCGGAGGCAGGAAGTTGGCGATGATACACCCTCGTGCCTCGGAGAGCACGTTAAGCCGTAGGTCCTGCGCCTGACTTCTCACCGGTCGTGTCGGATTGCCGTCCCATCGGAATATAAGAATGAGGGAATAGAGAGTGCACTTGTGTCTGCGCGCACACTTGTGCACTATAATATGTCCTGCACAGATGGCACGTCTATATAGACGGCCGCCGTAGCCGAAATCGGCTAGGACGACATTATTATCCTAAATAATATTTATATTAATTTATTTAACATTTAAACAAAGAAATCTGTAAACATTTAAAAATGATAGGGAAATAAAGAAACTGATAAAACTTAAAACTACTAAGTAAATGTCACTTAGAAAATAAAATAAGAACACCGGTTTTTCTATATATATCCTTGTAATCATCAATACGAATATTTATGGTCACAACATACTTATCAATTCGGAAAGGGCTTGTAAACCCCTTGCCTAGAAAAGCGAAGACGATACGATTACGTTACATTTCCCATTAGTGTGCGTTGGAATATGAAGTTTCATACAAAGAATACTGACCGGTTCGAGGTGATACGATTACGATCCCTTTCCGAGTTGATAAGTGTGCGGCGACCATTACATGTACGTCTTCTATTATTATACGCACAAGCCAGTGATTGGATGTCGACGGATATAAATTATCATCTAGAATTATATAAAAGTAATTTTGATCCCGAAAAATAAATGATACCTTTGGGACATCTTACGTGGGAGGAACCGAGCACAGATAATGTTCGATAATCCCGTCGTTTCGGTTACGTTACAGCCTCACGTGGCCGCCCCTCGCGTTACAAGCAACCTCCACAAAATGGAGCGAGACAATTTACTTACACAGGTTAATTAACTCAAGGCGGTATCAAGTGCGCCCACGTCCGTCTACAGTTTGTTAAGTTCTTTATTGCTCGCTGGCTGTTCCTGGGGCGTTGTGCTGTTTTGTTGTATTTTAAAATAATTATTGCGCATTATTGAAACTAACGTATAGCTGTGTTATGTGACTTTGTTTGAAAGGACAGTACTGACTAGCATGGTAGTCTGGACTACCTGTATTTTTTTAGTACAGGAAACAAAATAATAATCAAGTTATCAAATTGTAAGTGCTCTCCAAACACAGACAGCCATAATGCCCGGGTTGCTGCAGGCTAAAAGAATAAGTTCTTTCTTGAAGTTTTTATTATAAAAGGAGGAAACCTGCAATCGAAGTCTTTTGGTTACCAAGGCCCAGAGACTTACCTCCTTTCGCCGCACACTAAAAACAAGCCGTCCGGAAACCACACGAATCACGACAGCATAGCAGTATCCTGTAAACAAGAGACAGCTCCTTAGTCGTACCGGGCTGTTGGGCAGAAATATCACTATTACTCCTACTAGATGATTTGATTATTTTAAGAAAACGTGACAACAATGCATGCATTTCTTTTATTTTCATTTACAAAAAAGTGTTTGCTTTAGACCACATAACTGAAGTAAAACTTAACTATTATTGATTTTCATTTCATTACCGTAGTTACAATGACATAACACGTCATATAATATTTATTTTTTAAATACAAAAAAGTTTCAATTAAATCGGATTTGAATTTTGAATTTGAATGATAACTTCCATTGGCCTCGCCCGCTGTGAGATTTTTGTAACTTTCTCGCCAGTTTACTTCCGCGCGCGCTTGGCGCGTATAGAAGTTTTACTTCAAAAATATTTAAATAATTTAACATTTCTAAAAACATATTTTATTACGCATTACTGGCGTTATCAAGACGATTCTTACAACACCTTTACATTAACATCCGTTAAGCCGTCCATCGGCAATATACATGCATACATACGCACAATAACATTACCATTCTTCCGAAGCAGTTTAGTAAATTTCTACCCAACTGTCGCAAAGATATTTCGTTATCAACACACACATATCATATCCATTACGCATCCAATTTCATCCAACGAAACTACTGTACCAAAAGACGTAACAGAAAGTAACATTACAAATTCACCGCTAAATATATTTACATTTAACATACTGTTTATCTCGCCTGCGCCATCTCGTCTCCAGACTATCTCAGACCATTTCCATGCAAATGGTATCTGGTCTCGTCCCCGGAGCGTTTCCTCGACTTCATGAATCTCCGCCATTATTTTCGGATTAAGAGGTGATACAGTGATTCACAGAGCACTCCGGCTTTAAATGTTCCTTTGTGAAAAGCTTTTGTTGGAATCACAGATTCCGAATGCGTTTTTAGCGGAACGCGAAATAAGGAGGCCATGTTCGTATATCAATGTTTGTTTGTTTGTTTATTTGTGCTTTATAGATTGAAATGGTAGATACAGGAATTATGTTTTTAGCAACTTAGCTCCGAATTTTCTGATATAAGGATTTAGACAAAAAAGAAAATAAAAGAATAGCAAAGCGCAAAGGCAGAGCGATATTTAAAAAATGTTTATGTATTTGTGGCAATTCTACACAATATCTAGACAGTCTATAATAAGTTTAGGCTTAAATAGTTAAATATAATAACTCTTGTTCATTATATAAAGTTTATACTAACTATATTGGTACAAAAGGTTTTATTTTAATTTTATTGTAAAAATTAGGATAAAATTCAAATGTGTTGAAAATTTAAGGGATATTAAATTCGGTTTTTTCATTTTTCATGTTACTCCTATATTTACGACTATAATATTATTTAAATAATTCATACACCGCCGTAAGGTTCCAAGTTCGTCTCTTGGGTCTGACCAAAAAGTGCTTGGATTTTTTCAAATTTTAAATAACTCTTATTTAGTCACCAAATAGACTGTGTTACCGCACGTATGTGGCCTTTTAGGCCATCGATCCTACGCCTGATTCTTCTCCATATCAGACTACCACCCAATTGGAATAGAGAAATGAGAAAATCGAGAGTGTTCTTATATCTGCAGACACACTTGTGCACTAAAGGTCCTGCGCAGTTTTATGGTCTCTATAAAGATGACCTAGGTAACTGAAATTCTGCAACGAGGATATAATTATATTATGTACAAATACTATATACAATATCCCTATACGTTACTGTGTTTCAACTAAAACTGTTGGCCGTACTCGGGAAAAACACCCGTCACTCAAGCGCGGCACGGTAGTGGAGCGCCAAGTACAGCAATTAAACTGTCATGTAAATATTTACTTCAACATCTGTCTGTAGGCGATGCTGATGCACGGATCAGCCCTGGCTAAAGTATTACGCGTATTGAGTAAAAATTATCTATTTTACTTGCTCTTCACGATAACTCCCAGTATGTGAAAACAAGATGTTATAGCATTTAGGCTTTTTTATAGGGGGGCTATCGAGCCGTGGGATCCATTTTCATGACTACCGACGCTTATAAAGGTTATACAGATGCGTTGCCCTCTATCCTTCTCCCCCGACTATGGGCCATCGGCGACAGACCGCACGAATCTCGACAGCATAGCTGTCACTTTACGCCGGTATCGTGTACTTGAGAGGTACCAGCCCAGTCGTGCTGGCCCAATTCGGCCAATGGAATATATTGTATCAAGAATATCAGTATACTTATTACACTACGTTAGCCTAACGCCGTGGTAAGGACTTGTATTACGGGTACTAGACTACGGAAAGACTTTTATTTTACAAATTCATATATAATTCATAGACATCCATGCCCGAGGCGGGATTCGAACCCGCGAGCCCTGGCACAACAGGCTCCGCTTATCCGAGCTCTGCACCACTGCGCCAGCCCGCCGCCAAATGGTAAAACACTCACAGCTGCTCGCCTCCAAGCAATGAGAACAAAAGAATACATTTCCTTCCGTACACAATTACTTCGCGAAAACGTCGACCTCAAATTCGGACCTTAACACAAAGGAATGGGGTTCTATTCGATATAGAGTCCAGCGGCAAATGTCTGCGGACAATCCTCGTTAAATATGATAATGTGGTTACCCTACAATTTGTTGAAATGAAACACAAACCCAACGCCCGCCATACAAATATTTTCACGCCAAATTGCCCGAGCTTTTGGTCTGAGTGAAACTTCTTAAGAATTTTTGATGCGAGGCTCGATGTAATGAACATCTTAAACCATCAAGCCTTGAGACAAAAATAAGTCTAATTTCACTAATACAATTCTGCAAACAATTTCTGGGTCTGATGATGATGAGAGACTTATCTCCCCCAGCTCCACTCCACAACGGAGCGATAGTGTGTAAGTCAGCGCTTTATTCCACGCCGGCCAGAGCCACACGTTACTGCTTATCAAACTGAGCTGTGTCTAGATCAGAAACGTACTTTAATTGTACCCACTTTAGCATAGTTAGGTTTATTATTATAGTATTAATAACTACCGACGCGTCTATACATCTGTAAATATGCTATGCAGATGTGTTTTCTCTCCTCGTTGCCAATGGGCCACCGGAAACTTAAAAACTACACACAACAGAATTCAATTCTGTATTAACTTTATTAAGTACTTTACAAATATAATCTCTCACAAGACGCCGCCCAAAAGTGGTAGCTATACTGTCGCCTTTTGAGCGGTTTGCTTTTATTTATTTATTTATTTGAATTTACATTTATTGCACTTACAGAAAAACCAAAGCGTACAATAAACATACATTGCATATGACAATTATATTACAAACAAAGGCATGAACGTCACATGACAATAACAATTATAATACAACTACATACAACAACATAAACATAATATTACACATAATAAACACATTTAAACATAACAAGCATATAGACTAACACAATTCTTCAAGACTTTGTACAAAATTTGGCGAATTGAGAATGATTCATCACAAATGTGTCACAATGAGGATCCGTTAACATTTTATAACATTATTTTTTGCTTTCTTCCTTTCTTCAATTTACCCTTATAGTCCTAGTCAGCTAAGTCTTACAAGCATTTGAAATGCTTTACATAATAGATTTGTCATACCTTTGTTATTCCTTCATGCATACGTTGCTTGTTTGGATTTGGATGAGACTTGTAAATGATTATAGGTTACAAATTACAATATAATAATGAAAATAGCACATACATTTTAGGAAGAGGTAGTGCCACACTGCATGCTTGCATGCAGCCGAATTGGGCCGGCACGACTGGGCAGGTACCTCTCGCTTACACGAGACCGGCGTAAAGTGACAGCTGTGCTGTCGCGTTTCGTGCGGCGTGAAAGTAGCCGGTGGCCCATGAAGGTGGAAGGAGAAAAGTGGGCAGCGCATCTGTATAGCTTCTATACGGATGTCTGTGGGCGTCGGTAGTCATGAAAATGGCTCCGATTGCTCGTTTGCCCCCTTATACCATGAAAAAAAAATCTAAAAGAATATTTCCTGAATATAGATGACTGTCTGTAAGTTTACATGGGTGAAACGGCGGCACAGATAGTAACTTCTGATTGTATCGATGTTTGTGGACGGTCATCAAGTATCCTAAATCTTAGTATTCCTCTGTAAAACAATACGATTTATATAACTAGTCGTCTAAGCAAAGATCGCTTTGTATAAATCAGCATTTAGCCATCAAATCAAAAGCACAAAGGGAGCTTTTGAGTTGGCTTTTAATTAAACTTTTTCGATTGCACTGTCTCGACCACAGCCGAAACAAACTTTACAATCAGCGTCAATGAGGTGAGGCGAATCGCTGAAACTTTAAGCTGTAAAGCTCTGGAGCCTTAAAGCTCCTAAGTTGCGAGGCGGAACTTTCAAATTTGGGCCCCGCTTTTTTGACATCATTATTTATTGGTCTATAAAGTTGGGGGTACCGTCAGCACTTAAAGTCGTTGGCTTAACTACGAAAGTTACTTCATAATAAAAATACTTTAACTTATTTTGTCTCGGTTTATTTAGTTTTTTAACGAGTCCTTCCAGGGCCATGATTGTAAAATGACTTAATAAATTACTAAATAATTCGAGATAGGAAATCCGTTAAATATACTTAACTTTAGATTACAATGAATCTGTTATTGTTACCTAAAGATAAGTTGAGTCTCATAAACAATAGGTTTGGAAACTGCATTGCCCTCTTTTATCTCCCTGCCTACAGCATGTCATCGGACTATCTCAAATCGTCCAATAGGCTACAGCATTGCTTCATGGAGTCATGTTGATATAAAATTATAATTTTCCAGTGGGTTATGCTCGCTATCCTGAATGTCTGTTTACTAGCACGTTTCGTGGTTTGAACCCCTATATGGAACGTTCATATTTTAGGAATAAAAAGTATCTTTTATGTTATTCCAGATTGTAACTATATCTCTGCCAAATTTTGCGTCAAAAAAATATAGAAACAAGAAAAGAAAAGTCGAAGAAAAAGAAAAGTAGTTTACGCGTTTAAGCGTAATGTCAAATAAAAAGAAAGTAACTTACGCATTTGTACGCTTGGATATATAAATCAACTTTCGCTGCTGACGGTCCCTCTCGGGATACTTTTATTGTTCCCGGGGGTGAAATGGCGTGAAAAAATATAGGTGTGATGAAGTGTTGGGACAACCCTAGTGTATCAGTGCTGTTACACCTTTATACTGGATTTAATAGAGAATATTTTACTTGAGTCACACAACTCAAGTAAAACTTAATTATTGATTTATTACCAAAATCATTACCGTAGTTACAATGACATAACATGTCATATGAATAATACAAAAAAGTTTTACGAATTTGAATTTTTAATTTGAATGACAATTTCCATTGTGTGATTTTTGTAAAATAAAGTAAAAGCCGTCTGTCTGTACATTGAAAATATTTTTACGAAAAACTAATTGGGGGCGATGTTAAAATAGTATTAGAACACTTTTCAATGATTTTTATTTTTTTTATTTCTCTGTTTGTCTGTTTGTCTGTTTGTCCGGGCTAATCTCCGAAACTATTGGATGGCTTTGAATGAAACCTTTTGTGGTGTGTAGATACTAAGCCTGGTCAACTTAAAAAAACTATTTTAGTGCGGTAAAATTGCTATGCGGCACATACAAAAGCAAGCACACAATAACAATACGCGAACGAAGTCGCAGGCATCACCTAGTTTAAAAATAAATAAGTAAAAGCCGTTTCGGTATGGCCGATTTTTTTTTACTGTGTAATAATTCAAAATTATCATCGAACCAGTGCAGTTACAATTCAACTGTGGAATACAGAAACATATTCATATATCTGTACATATAAATAAAATATATGGTTGTGATACAAATGACTAGGCTTTTAAGTGCAGTGTGTTTTTTTTTGCGATGGTCATTATTCATATAGATACCTATACATTCATTTTGTTGTATTAATACCTGAATATTCATTTTATAATTTCTCTATGCCTGTATTTCTGCGAGGACGACTGCACCGATTTTGTTAGAACTTTCACTGAAATATTGAAGAGATTCTAAGGCAGGATATAAGCTATATTTTGTTCATAGAAAAGGCAATGTATCAAGCAACACGAAGTGAATCACTATCAAATAAAAGTAGTTTCCGTCTTTCTTAAAAAGAGACGACATGTGTAAAGGGTAGAACTATTTCTTTAAAATATTATAGCATAATTACAACATAGCCGAATGTACTTTTAACATGGGTCAGGTTCTCATTTAGAACTGTATCAAAGTGAATACGCGAACCCTTTAAAATAGTTCTTTAAAATATTTTGTCGCTCTTAAAGTCTACATTTAAAATCTTGGCAAAAATCTTCTTAATGAATAAAATGGCTGGTCCGTTGAAGCGGCTCGTGGCTTGCTTATTTTTCTTTCATTTTCTTTTCAGTTTTGTAATTTAAGCAGCGGGGTTTTTCGTTAATTAATTATAATCGTTGTATCTTGCAGAGAGTAGATTAATTTTGCGTTGCAGGCGAAATGGGGCAGGACGACAGGCCTTTCGGACTCGTGCGTGGGTGCATGTATGTACAATTAACTGAGTAATTAATTATTTGTACTAGTGATTGACGTAATGATACCAATTTTAAAATATATTTCAATATACCCAGTGGCGTAACTACAGGGCGGCAAGGTCGGCAAAATGCCACGGGTGCCAGCCAGAAATAGTACCTTATCAGACGAGTAACTCAACTAAAAAAAAATAGCTTCTTTAAAACTTATCGGATGGGATCCATCCCAATTTACTACGAGCCTCAAGCGGTATTGTTACGCCACTGAATTTACCTTTGAATACAATTGGACTTGAACATGGCAACACATAATTAATAT
>LUGF01050845.1:127546-149086 GCA_001625245.1 Calycopis cecrops | reverse complement strand
CGAAAACTGTGACACGAGAATTTTATATATTAGATTATTTTATATCGCTGCGTCTAAAAGCCGCGTGTGTGCTGTGGATTACTTACATTTAATAAATTTAATTGTAAGAAAGAAACTCAACGGCTTAAATTTTTTATTTAATATTAGGTATTATTAATTAAAATATATGATAATGTCTTTCTTGTCACTAGCGTTATCAAAATTAACAAGAATTCGATTCAGGCTGCAGAACCGAATATAGATCATTGAGCTATATGTATACGTAGTAGTAACAACTCACTGATATAGATATATAAGTGCACAACTAGTCATTTTTATCACTGCAGTAGAGAATTCAGTAATCGATGCTCATTCGGAATATGTAATAAAATAAATACCTTTTTTACCAAAGTATCCTAAAAATAGCTCAATTTGACGTTGACAAAGTACGGTGATCCAATAAATTTACGTAATATGTACGTAAATTTATTGGATCAACTGGATAATTACCTCAGCTTCTAACGTAGGCGGGCAAATATAAAATGAATATTACTCGTCACTAAGCATATTCGTAGCAACGAAATTCGAAGTCACAAAGATCCAAATCTCGTCATCTGACACACTCATAGCAATCCGATAAAGCTGTATAGGGTTTCTTTTCGCAGCAAGAAAATTAAAAAAAAATAGACATTAGGAAGTTTCCGCTAACCGTGTATACAAATAAAGTCACCAACGATATCTAGTTCACATGATCAGTATATTTATATCATCAACAAACATCACATTGCGCTAAAAGCGTGATCGAGTGAGCTGCGAGCATCTCAACAGATACTTCAGATCAAAGCGCTCAAATCCCGCTGGAATGCGACGGTTGTGCGGGATTTATGGGTCATATGCAACATTTGAGCCTGTTGATGGACGTGCTGTCTGATAGACTGATGACGTCCACAGGCGATATATTTTGTGAGGTAGTGCCACGCTTTGTTCGACAGCTGACTTTGGCCGGCACGACTAGAGATGCACCTCTCGCTTACACGAGATCGGCGTTCGTACCACCCGCCAGTGGTGGAGGGGGGGTCCGGGCCCCCCAGTCATGATAGCTCATAGAGCTCTTCTAGCTCATGACCCGTGTCGGCCACTTTTTAGCAGCCGCGCGTGAGCTGCTCCCCTCCGTTAGAGGTGGGGAGAGGAGGACACCCGCTGTCCTCGGCCAAGATAATAATAGTATAACCTAATAATCGCTATAGTCCGGTTTGCCTTCTCCCAGTAGCTGGGAAAGAAGGGGGGTCTGCCCCCCATCGACAACAAATACAGTGGCTTGAGCTAACCCCAGGGTGTTCGCCACTCATATCGATGAAGCTGCACTGGCTTTCAGCCCAAGCATAGTTCTACCTAAAATAAGAGATCGGCGTAAAGTGACAGCTATGTTTCCCGTTTCGTGCGGTGTGTAAGTAGTCGGTGGTCCACGGAGATGGGAGGAGAAAGGAGGGCAGCGCATCTGTGTGGCCTCTATGTGGCTGTCCATGGGCGTCATGAAAATGGCTCCAACTGCTCGTTTGCTTATACTAAAAAAACACTGGAGGAAATCATCAACATCGTGGTATACTGATGAGAAATACCGACTCCAACATTTCCTTGTTAAATAGGTATTTTGTCAACTTTAATAGACTTCAAGCTATTGTGTACCTAAGTGTTAGCTTCAGCTTGTGTATAATTTTATTGTGTTATTTTATAGCACAGGAGCACAAACAAGCAATTACCCGCGACACGAAATAGTATGGCCATCGCTTTTAATACCACCTTTTATTACCTCGTAACTCTAGTCCTTATGGAATTTACTACTGGGATAGAATTACGTACTGTGGTTCAGATTATCATGGCCGTACATACCGTGGGTCCCTCATATCACAACGTCGCAGCTACCCAGCGCGCGGTAGCGGCTCACGGAGTGGATCATGGCCACAGGGCCGTTACCACCTTCTTCATCAGAGAGAGCGCGGGTTCCACATCCGATGACTCTATAACGGGGGCAGCTCGCGCAAGATGTCAAAAATGGAATCGAATGGATCGTGAATTAGCGGCTCATAAAGTGCACCACGACCCTCTCACGGGTGAAAGGACTCGTGCTCGGTAGTAATAAAGCCTAATCAGTAGGTAGTGCCACGCTGCATGCATGTAGCCGAATTGGGCCGGCACGACCGGGGAGGTACCTCACGCTTATACGAAACCAGCGTGAAGTGATAGCTGTCGCGTTTCGTGCGGAGTGTAAGTAGCCGGTGGCCCATGGAGGGAGGGGTAGGCAGAAGGGCAACGCACTTGTATAACCTCTGTCTATTGGCGTCGGTAGTCATGGAAATACCTTCTACTATTAAAAAAAGTAAGACAAATTGCGGATTGTACTGGGTACTCTCAATGCGATATTTGTCCCCCCCTCCACGGGCAATCAGAGGTCCTGTAATGGTGATGATACACGACGTGTAGTGCTTCCACCATAAACATGAGGCTCGCGGCATTACGTCCGTCATAAAATCTGTATTATGCGGCGGTGCTTCCCCTAACTGCCGGTGTAAAGTTTTACGGCTCGACTATAACCGAAGCCAGCCGAGCGGAACCGAGTGCTGCGGATAACTCATGTTAACTCTTTTTGACAATGTTATATCAAACTGTAGGGGGAAGGAGGATAGGTAACGCAACCTAATAGCTTCTGTGCGGATGTCTATGGGCGTGGGTTGACAGGAAAACGGCTATTCGTTTGAGACGTTATGCTATGAGGAAAAAAACTATGGCCCAAGTTCTGTCCGAATGTATTGCAAGGAAACTATTACTTTTTTCGGCAGAAAAAGTAACTTTTATATTCTTTCCAAACGATACTCACATGAAACTTCATCCCAATTCGTTTTGTAGTTTTGTATGACCGAATAACAAACATAATATAAGCTTTCGGATGTATTGAACTTTTTGCTTCCACAGCTTAGGTGCAGGTCCGAAAAAAAAAATAAAATTATAATGTGGGTGGACTTACATTCATTAATAGGGCTAGCCAAGCTCCAGCTCCTTGGAGTGGTGTGCTGAAAAAGCAAATTGGAAACCACTGGTCTAGACAAATGCTAAAAACGTTAGTCAGGAGACTGCAAGCGATATTGCCGCGTCACCAGACAGTTCGGTCGCTTGACATATTGTGTAGCCAGCACACATGTGTCCAGTGACCGTACATTACTCACACAGACAAATGCTCTTGGACCGCAGCAGTCCCTTATGGTATTTAGTTAGAAATTAGAGGTGGTGGCGTGAATGTACTGGGCCGGCCTCTCCCTCGATACTTACACGCATGTCTATGGAAGACTCTCGTTATAAAAGGCTTCGGCGGTTCTTTCATAGGTTGGTTTGGCGTCTTCTGAATAATTTAGCTAGTATTTCAAACTATACGAGCGGTGCCCCCCGGTTTCATGCGTTATTATTACTAGCTGCGCCCCGCGGTTTCACCCACGTAAATTTCGACCCCGTGGTAAATATGAAATCGTCCCAGGGCATCCCATAGGAACATTTTTTTCGGATAAAACTATACTATGTGTTAATCGAAGTTATCCTCTATGTGTGTGATAAATTTCATGAAAATCAGTTCAGCAGTTTTTGCGTGAAGGAGTAACAAACAAACAAATATACAAACTTTCGCAATTTTAGTATGATAAACTTGACCCCCATAGGGGTTGAATTTCTAAAAATCCTTTCTTAGTGCTCACTATCACACATCATAAAAGAAACTCCTGTATCAAATTTCTAGTTTCTAGGTACTGTGGCACCTGGGCTGGATACTTCGTCGGGGCGTAGCGTCCAGCTACGCAGGGTCACCTATTTGTAATGTTACTACCTATCTATGTAGATCAACTGCCTATGCTATACTATTGCCAGCTGGCTTAATAAAAGATTTTCGAAACTTTATGAATATACTTTATTTGTTCATTCCCGAATTACAATTCACATTAAAATTATTTAAGACCTAGGCTAACTCATATTCATCGTCTTTTGCTCAAGTTCCCTTATTCTTCCCCGAGACCCAAAACGTAATAATGAAAATTTATTGAACGTGTCAAAAGCGACACATTCTAATATTTAAAATTTAAATGAATATGCTTCCTTTCATAAGAAAGTATACTCATTGTGGCAAGGAGGTCCCTCTGTCACAGTACTGTAGTTTTGGCTGTGCGTTGTCTGTCAGTCAGTCACTCAGTAACGAAGAGTTTTATATACACTATATTTTATTTTAGTTGTACAGTATACTAAATATAATGTGCATGACGTCTGGAAGCATAGGTACACAGCGCTTATTTCGTAAACGTAAGCGAAGCCGCGCTGTCAGGTAGTATTGAATATTCGTCACAGCGGAAATTACAATTCAAACAACGTGCGTACCTCCGCGTCGTATTAAAAAAAATACGAATAATTTTCACCATCGTGAACTCAGCTGCGATTTTTGTGTATATCTTTTAAGTCTCTTTGGGCCATTTATTATATCATTTTCTGAAAATATACATTTAAATTATTCTACAGTATAATCTGTAGTCGTCATCATCTGAATGTCCACTACTAGGCAAAGGCCTTCTCCATAAACGCCACTAGTAATTGATTGTTATTGTAATCTATACCTTCGCAAAATATCATCTAATTCCGTTAAGTAGAGTTCGTGTGAAAGATTAACAAATGTATATTCATTCTTTCAAATTTATAATAGTAGGGGCAGTTGGATTTGAATTATGAGTTAAATTTATAGTCATCCGTATTTGTGCACATATCCCAAACGATTTGTTTCAACGATCCCACGTTTCAGATTTATTGGAACGACAATTCTAAAATGTAGATGTTTATGTCATTTGTAGCAAATATAATCAATTGTATCAAAAGGTTTAGTTCCAACTACTTTATGTCTATGTGTAAAATAAATGTATTTGTGCGGAATAATAAATAATATCTAAATAAAATAAGTTAGTTTTAAAAAATTGAGAATGTCTTGTTCTAATTAAAGGATTTGAGATTGTAATATGTAAGAAGATAACATAGGATCGAGATTTATCAAACATTTATACGACATATCACAATAACGTGGTGAACTTCTTATTTCGATAAACACCAAAACGGGCAAAAAGCCTACGATAATGATTAATTGAAAATTAATATAATGTACCTACTTTAAAAATATAAATATTATCAAACAAACAACAAACTACAAATACACGAAAATCGGTATCTTCTCTCTGAAAATATAAACCCCTTCTTTTATACCCGTCGTCTCCTGTGGCCCATTTTCCTGGACATGTCGCGAGGAGGACCGGCGTCCGGTCAGCCGGAGATGTGTCCGGTAATTGGTGCACTGCGGTCACCGTCCGGTCGCCGAACGCTTTTCACTTTCCACTTAGGACGTGGAATGGAAAATATTTTCTGAAAATGTATGATTGCTTCGTGAAGTAGATTTTCCTGCTTTTTGTGAAACTAGGTAGTGCTACGACTTTTCCTAAGTTATTTTTTAAATATAAATATAACCTATAGTACATATAATAAAACAGTAAAATTCGTGTGTCTGTACATGGAATATATTTACGAAAAACGAATTGGGGGCGATGTTAAAATAGTAGGTATTAGAACATTTTTCAATGTTTTATTTTTTTGTTTGTCTATTTGTCCGGGCTAATCTCCGAAACTACTGGACGGATTCGAATGAAACTTTTGTTGTTTATAGATACTAAGCCTGGTAAGCAAACAATAACAAATCACTTTAATTATAACAGAACCACGCTACGCGAACTATCTCCTATGATCTTCAAGGCTATGCCGGACAGAGCTACCCATACCGCACGGGCTTCGGGAGAGAGGCCAGACTGAGAGCATCTCCGCCGGGAGGTCCTCCACTCGTCCCACTGAATCAGCAGATGGCGGCGTGGATTAGAACGACCGGCGTAGCGTGCTCCGTTGGAGCATTGGGGCCAGGGTCAGGTTGGGAAACCTGACCCCATGGCACGGTTCAAACGTTGGAGTAGGGACTGTCCGAAGGCAGCTGGACCAGTCCCCAAATAGGAGAACTCTGGCCTTCTCACCGAGGCCAGCCTGCCGCTGGAGGGATCCTGTTGCATGCAGATCCGGGACCCTTCAATAAAAGCGGCTGAAGGTATCCGCGGGGGTTCAGTCGGTATGGGCATAGCCAAGCGCAACACTGTACCCGGTTGAGCCACAAGGGTTCCTGGGCAGCGTGCGTAAAGGGATTGCATTACAAAAAAAAAGAACTTAGGTATTGAGTAACTAATATCGATAATTAATATTAGCTATGTAGGCATATTTACGATATATGATTCTGATAATATTCTTTCGAAAGTTCGATAGTAATTTTTCTAATGACTTGCTGTTAGTAGTTAGTCGGTTATTATGATTGGATTAATCATGGTTCGTCTAGCGCACGTAGAGTTGGCGCGACAGACTCGATAACCTCGTTAATTATCGCTCGAACGACATGTGGTTATTCGTTAACAATCGAATAATTCGATTTTCAAGACACTCTATTAATTGTCTATACTCATGGACGAGTAAATATAGTCGTGATTGTCAGATAAACGCAAATCTGAATTGAGATTCAATTATTCAAATCTTTTATATTTTGTTTACCTAAATGTTTTTATTACACATAACAAAACCATTTTTACATAAATGGTTTGTGGCGTTCTCTTTTACGTGCTTACGTAAATTGTTATTATTTTCCTGTGGTCTCATTATACTTAGAGTCATAACGTAATTTTGAATATTTGTTTCCTCAATAAATGCGTCAATTCAGTTACAAAAATTAATTGAAATCCAACTATTTCGGTTGAATTTCCATATTTTTTTCTTGTGTTTTGCTATCGACACAAGAAAGAGTTTACACAAGCAAATTTTCGTTCGTATATCGGTAGTGACGGGTCTGCAATTAGTTTTATCGATAACCTTTGCCCAAGGAGGTCAGAATGCTAATTAAACTGTAGGTACCCACAGGTAGTGTGAGTGTTCAGGTCTCTTATCATGCGAGAGGTCGTGCGAGCCCAAACATGAACACATGCTCTTATTATTGTTGATACTATTAAGTTAGGTATATCTAATATATAAAATTCTCGTGTCACAGTTTTCGTTGCCGTACTCCTCCGAAACGGCTTGACCGATTCTCATGAAATTTTGTGAGCATATTGAGTAGGTCTGAGACTCGGCCAACATCTATTTTTCATCCCGATATTCCCACGGGATCGAAAGTAACGCGGGTGAAACCGCGGGTCGCAGCTAGTCTCTATATACTTATATAACATTCCCGTGTAACAATGTTACCGTACTCCTCCGAAACGGCTCGACCGATTCTCATGAAGTTTTGTGTGCATCATCATCTAGATTCCCTATCTAGAGCCATGTGCCAAAGACACTACAATGCACAAAGGCAAAACGCAAACATAATGGCACTCTCTATTCCCTCATTCTCCTATTCCAGTGGGACAGCAAACCGAAACAGCCGGAGAGAAATCTGGCAAGTAGATTATTTATGTCATAATCTTCAGGCATGTTGAAAACTAGTCTCCTAAGGGGACCTAAGGCATCTCTTTGTAGAGGGGTTATTCCACAGAACCTTTTCTTAAAAGTATAGGGGAAGAGACGAGCATTCGGAGCCATTTTAACACGTTCAATGCCAGACTTTTCGACGTTTTCGGTTCCCATCATACTTAGTCTAGATACGGGATAGCTCGTATTTATTTATTTTATAATTGGAGACATTTTTATGACTACCCTATAGACATCAGCATAAAGGCCATACTTATGCGCTGCCCTCCTCTCTCCTCCCACCTCCATGGGCCACCGGCTACTTACACACCGCACGAAACGCGACAGCACAGCTGTCACTTTACGCCAGTCTCGTGTAAGCGAGAGGTACCTCCCCGGTCGTGCCGGCCCAATTCGACTGCATGCGAGCATGCAGTGTGGCACTACCTCTTACAAATCTTTATATTTTTTTATTTATGCATTAATCTTAAAGAGAGAAAAAAATTAAAGAGGAGAGAAGAGGAAGGGGGGCAACACATCTGTGTAACATCTACGCCGATGTCTGTGGGTGTCGCCAGATGCTCGTTTGCCCCCTTTTAGTATAATAATAAAAAACGAAAATAACCCCTTCGGTTCAACTGGCTTCGCACAGGGTCTGTTCCGCTTGAGTTCCACCGCCACGACAAGGCTTGAACCATGATGTGGATATAAAGATTAGAAAATTTGGTGCAGCTACAACATACACGCCTTATACAGCGTGTTTCTTCATCTTATTATAGTAAGCAAGTATTTTTTTGTTCATTGCTGGGCTAAGGCATCCATGAAGAAAATGAAATGGAATAAAAAAGTTTTTATTCAAAATAGAATTACAGAAATTACTTTTTGAACGTCAACAATTAAATCTACCACCGGTTCAACCCTAGCCTTGTCCTGAGAAGAACCGGCGAAACAAACTTAACCTCATGATGTGATGAGATATTAAAGTACATTTGCATATTAAAGGCATAAAGGCAAGCATATACATTCACACAATGTCCCAAATCGCCGAGTTCGCTACGAGACGGTATAGCTGTAATTTCACTCCCGAGTTATTTCAGCGGTCTCCCCTGTTAAACCAGCCCAATTTGAATGCAATACAGCAACAGCATTTTCTTGCGGTTTTTACCTACAGCATCTTATGCGCCGTTAACAATGAATTGTTGTTGCAGGAAGGAAAATCATAAGTTAATAAATTAAGTGGAAATAGGTTGGTTGCTACAACTCGCTCACATGCTGTCGCATTTCCTTTGGTTTCGCCCATTGGAGAGAAGAAGTACGTCTATATAACAATAATTTTCCATGCGGATCACTCTCCTCCTCCCTCTCGCTTACACGAGACCGGCGTGAATTGACAGCTGTGCTGTCGCGTTTCGTGCGGTGTGTAAGTAGCCGGTGGCCTATAGAGGTGGGAGGAGAAAGGAGGGCAGCGCATCTGTGTAGTTTCTATATGGATGTCTATGGGCGTCGGCAGTCATGATCATGGCTCCGACTGCTCGTTTGCCCCCCCATACCATAAAAAAAAATGCGGATGTCTGTATGTCTGTATCATAGGTAATCGCCACAAGGTTCGCACTGTTAGTTTGTCCCTTTGTACTATAAAAATTTTGATTGACCATGAGCTTCTCCAACAATCTTGTACTAAGCTTATCCATTAGTGTAAACATGGTAAAGTATTTGCCCATAGCCTCTAAACCATAATTTAATAGACACCCTATGTCTACGGATAAAAATCTAAGTTTTGGTTAAGCATTGTCATCGCGCGTTAGTTGGCACTTAACTTCATGTGAGGCAAGGGATATTCAATAAGAAAAGCTACACTTATGCAAGATTGAAAATTTGTTAACTTAACAAGAAAGAAAGGAAAAAAAGTGTGTAAAAAAAAAGATACGTAAAAAATATATAACAATGTATTTAACAAAAAATATTTTTACAAAAATAGTCAATCTGTGCTGATGGAATATATATTATAAAAAATAATGGATTACACTTACAAGCTACAGTTTCGTCGGTACCTAATGATGGTTGTCAACAGAATTAAAAAAAATAAACCTTATCTATCATGATAGATAAATGGTGATTTTTTTTATTAAAACTTATTTGAAAGTACCTAGCACGTGTAAACGTCTTTAATATGTATCACAGTTGAAACTTATACACACAATTAAAAGAGCACCTAGTTTCCACAATTTAAGAAACTATACAAAATAATAAGAAGTTTGATAAAAATTCTACGTTTCCAACAATATTTCAGTACTTTAATACAATTAATCATCTACTTAAAACATAAACAAGTTACTGAGATTGTCACCTACAATTTGAACTAAGTTGTCATTTAATAATGCTACTAAATTGTCTAATGAGCATATCTAATATTTTTCTCATTCTTCTTTCTTCTTGTTCTGCTCATACTTAATAGCTCTGCCTATCTGGTATAGACTTGTTATAGCGACGAACACATTAACAGCAAACAAACTGTGGTTCTTTGGTATGATGACGAGGGAATAACGGGACCATATGAGACCTGTGGCAGCAAGCGAGGCCGATTGAGGAATAGATAACGATTCGACTGGTCGTTGTAGATCCCCCAAGCCAGCTATTACCAAGCTCTGAAAGTAGATTTATTTTTAAATATCTCATTCACTGTATACAAACCTATAATAATGATTCAAGACTGGTCATTGTTAGAAAGAAATAATACATGATAATCTAGTAACAAAAAATAAACAAAATAATGCCATCTATGAATATAATATGCAAACTGTACAAACAACTCCATAATCTGTGATCTGTATTTCTGTGCTTGTTCTCTTCAAAAAAAACCGTCCATTGAACTAATCGTATCTGGTAGTTTTAATTATTCTAATAGTTACAGTATAATACTAATGTTAAATTTAAAATTCTTGAATATGTCGCGCCCTACTGACCCCAAAAATGCCAATATGCCAATGCCAATAACGAAAAATATTTGAGGGAAAATGTAGGAGATGAAGTGGTTTACACATCTTTTAAGAATTAAGACGAATGTAAGAAGTAGACTATGATTTAAAGATGCATTAATTAATGTTCTACGCGTTAATAATAATGAACCTTACCTGCGCAGCAGTTCTTGTCAATGCGGTATAAAAAACTCGAATAAGGTTTTTGTAGCACTTTCTAATTTGACGGTAGCTCACTGGCGACTGAATGCAAGTAGCTGCGATTGTAGTTATCAGTGCTACCAGAGATATTCTACTTTTCCCTAGGCACGACACAAAGTCGCCATTTATCAAAATAAACATTATGTCGGTAGTTTTAGTTAATTTTCGTGTTCGGGTAAAGTTGTCCCGCATGGGCAAAGTTGTAAGGTTTCACGGCACTATAACTAGTAAGAAATGTCTAACTACGACCTTTTTTATTTCGTGTCTAATATTTTGCCAATTACTTGAAATAAAAAGTTTGTAAAAAAAAGATGCCAAAAAAATATAGAACAATTTATTTAACAAAAAATATTTTTACAAAAATAATCAATCTGTGCAGATGGAATGTATATTATAAAAATTAATAATGGATTACACATACCAACTACAGTATTTTACCTGCAAGGATGCTTGTCAACAGAATTTGAAAAAAATAAGCCTTAATGTCTTTAATATGTATCACAGTTAAAACTTATAGGTACACACAATTAAAAGAGCACCTAGTTTCCACAATTTACGATAATGTACCTAACAGAAATTATACAAAATGTTAAGAAGTTTGATATAAATTATTTGTTTTCAACAATATTTCTGTTCTTTAATACAATTTATCATCTAACTTAAAATATATAAATCAGTTAATGAGATTGTCACCTACAATTTGAACTAAGTTGTTATTTAATAGTGCTACTAAATTGTCTAATGAGCATATCTAAAATTATTCTTATTTTTCTTTCTTCGTCTTGCTCTGGTCATGCATAATAACTCTGCTTATCTGGTACATATTTATTAGAGCGACAAACAAATTTACAGAAAACAAACTGTAGTTTTTTGGTATGATGACGAGTGAATAGCGAGACCATATGAGACCCGTAACAGCAAGCGAGGATAATTGAGGAATAGATAATGATTCCACTGGTCGATGTATATCCCCCAAGCCAGCTATCACTAAGCCCTGAAAGTGGATTTTTAAAATATCTCTAATTATACTGTATAAAACCCTGTAATAAGGATAAGGTTATAGTAAATTAAACTGGTGTTAATATAATAAAAAACGTTGATAGATTATTTTAATCCATAACTTATTTATATGGTATAAGCATATTATCATTCATAAAAGAATAAGACAAAGTGCAACCACAAGAATGAAAATATACTAATATAACCAGCATCAAATTGTGCTGTGCCGGGACCAGGGGCTTGAAGACCCTGAAGTTAAGAAAGGGCCGCTTCTCAACTTCTTTTACGGGTACAAAAATAATCATAAGGCGCTTAAGCCTTACGGGTGCTGAATATAGTTACATTTGTTGAACAGTACTTGTATCTTTTTAACAAGGAAAAAGTGAGGAATGCTTATGAATACCTATAATTATTAGTAGCAGTAAGAGGGTTGAAATTGTATATTGTACATAATTTATATGTAACGGAGGTTGAATGTAATAAAATAATGTCCACCGAGGATAATAGGATGTGAAAATAGTAATAGTAATATTTATCTCTTAGAATAGAAGAGAATATTATGAAGCATATACAAATAACAGTCTTTAGATCTCAGGGCTCAAAACATTACCATTCTCAAGACTAGAGGCATATAATATATAATAGACAGTCTTGCGTTTCCGCTTCATGGACAAGCATGACACAAGGTGCCTCTTTGGTCCCTAGTTTGTGAGGTTTGCCTATGTTATGCAACACATATCCTTAAAAATTATATAGAGGTCTATGAGCATCAGCTAACATTAATCACTTCACTCTTGTGATGCTGTCATATACTATAATCAAAACACAAGGTAGGAGGTATAGCAGTATACTATACTATATAATACAGATATACCTCGATTTATGCTACCCCGACTTACACGAACGCGAGTTATGCGGTTTTTTTAAGGGTTCTTTAGCCAAATGGCAAAAACATAACCTTATAGATTTGTCATGTCTGCCTGTCTGCTATTTTTTTCGAAACTATTGGGCCTTCGTAGATGCAACTTTGTAGGTTGATGTATTCTGTGAACCGCTATTCGAATTTTGAATAAAAGTAAATAAATTAAAAAATAAAGGGAGAGGGCACTCTATACATAGAACTGAATCTAAATTTTATATTTTATTCATCCTCAATGTGAGGGGTGTCTACAAATAGGTTTTAAAAATCACATTAAGGTTACTAGAACCATTTTTTGTTAAAATCAATTGTTTGAAAGATTGATGCTCCTGAAGTGGAAAAAATGAGTGTGTGTCCCCCCCTCTAACTTTTAAAATAAGAGAATAAGAAATCTAAAAAATATATATGTTGTAGATATCAATGAAACTTTTAACTAAAATTGATTTGAATGAAATATCCTTATTAGTTTTTAAGAAATCAATCATTTTCAAAAAAACACAAATACAAATTTGTCATTCATACTAACACTATGAAAAACCAAGTATTTTTTATAGATAATGGAATGGAACCCTACATGCGCGAGTTCCACTCGCACTTGGCCGGTTTTTTTATATATCATTTCCTTAACTAGTCAAACTACATGTTAGTTAGATTTTTTAAGCTTTCTTCGTCTAAATAACTGTTAAAAGATTCTATTTGATTAACAAAGTTTACCACAAAAATGTCCGATTCCAATTGAAAAGTTAATTTTATTTTGTATGTGTTTATACCCCAACCAGTTACAGGTAGGTCCCACCAACCGCTTAACTTCGGGTATTACTGTATTGCATTTGGATGCAAGCAGCTCGAGACTGTGACCTGTGGCACTCTCCGAGGGAGGCCTGCATCCAGCAGTGCACATCCTCAATTTCAGGGGTTCCCAACCTTTTCTTGGCCAGGACCACTGGTGGTCCACGGACCACTGGTTGGGACTCATTACTCTATCTGCTAATGATATGATAATAATTGCATTTGCAACTCTAGATTAAAGTCCCAATGCATCCAACGGCCATAATAATCTCCATTAAAGGTTGTCATTTCTTTTTGTTTTCTATTGTATATTTGGTTGTCTATTGCATGTGCACAGTATTTACAGACCACAGAGTTCACTAGTTGACACACATGGGCAGAGTTCATTACCTGGTATTTAGTTAAGTAATTTAGTAAGCTGAAATATCTATTAGAATTTTTTTGCCTTTCTTCAATTTCTTGTTGTTTAATCACTTTTTTTTATACATATAGATTTTGTTGTACAGTGCACACATTATGTTAACATTTATTAAACTGTTTTATAAGGTTTGTATCGGAGTCAAAAATAATGGTGTCAAGAATACAATTTATTTTACACTTTTATAATTAAATAGTACTTATTTTTCATCAATTCAAAGCAAGTTACTTTTTCAAAGTCAAATTCACTTTAAAATTGTTAAACCATTTCTTAGGGGTTTATCAACTCGGGGTTTAATCTGGGCTACTTATCCACAGTTCATTTAAATGAGATAGGTGATTGCTAATGCTCCAAATTAAGTTTGGCTAAAGCATAGATTTGCATTTTGACTTTAGTTATATATTTGACTACTATTTTGGATCACACTGCATTGTTTGACCTTACCCAACAAGGTTTTATAATAATAGAGTGGCCTTGAATTAATACACTTACCCATTTGAACGCTGGTGCCCAGAAAAATATAGTTTTTGGACCTAAAATGTAAAATTTCCGTAAATGCAAATCTTTAGATTAATTCTGTTGAAAATGTTACTACTAATTGATAGTAACTTACCAGCTGGATGTTCCCATAGTGGTCTTAATCGGTTTGGAACAAATTTCTCTGCAGTATTAACAAGTAATCTGTATAACGCAGACATTTTCGACTACGGTAAATTTTATATTTCTAATAGCTTGAGTTTTATACACTTATGACTTTGATCGGTCAATAAAAGGCCTTGATTTTTAAAATTTTATGATTTGCCGCATGATTTGATAAGACTAAACTGGTTTAATTGATAAAAATTTCCGAGCAACCCAGTGGCCAATATTATACTGACGTTTGACAAGAGCAAAATGTCGTCAGTGACATCTAGTAGGAAATGTCAAACTACGACTTTTTAAATTCCGTGTCGAATATTTTGCCAATTGACTTGAACTTTGTTATTTGATAATATTAAAATATAATATTATTATATTTTAATTTAAATGATATAATATTAAACAATTTATAATAAAAATTGAAAATATCTAATAGCGGTGAGAATATGTTCAAAAAAATCCATCTTATTTTATTTTATTACCATACACTTTAAAATAATTAAACTGTATTGGAAATAAATAAAAGCCAGCAATTCCTTTAGTAGCAACATGAGGTGCATACGAACCTACATGTGCGGCCTTTCTGCTTTTTTTTTTTGCTTGAAACGTACTACATTTAAGTTTGTAGGTTTTTTTTACTGCGGAGAATTAATGCTTCATTCCCATTGGATAAAGGATAAATTTCTAAACGGCTGAGCACCATAAGTGATAGGGTTGAAATTTTATATGGGTATAGCAATGTATTTCAAGTCGAGATACCGACTGCAGCATTATATAACTTGATAAATTATAGCCTGAATGTTACCGAGGACTAGTACCTATACAAGGTTGATAGAAGCGAGAGGACGTTAGATGAAAGAGATGGAAATGACCCCAGCTGCTCATAGTCGACGATCAGCTGGGTACACCAGGTTTCGGATGAACTGTAGGCACTTATAGTATATGTACATAGTTTCATTTAATGCCTCTAGGTTTTGTCAACCTTCTTTATTCTATACTTAAAATAAAACTGTAGAAGACGTCATTCTGTCTGTATCTTAAGCGTTTTTCACGTAAAAACTACTGGACTGATTTTGATAAAAGTTTTTTATTATACAAGGTTGATAAAAGCGAGATGCGTAAAATTAAGGCACTTATTATACTTAAAGTGCCTACAGTTAATCCGAAACTATTAAAAAAAGTTTATGGGGCTTAAGGCAAGTATATGAAAATACTTTTTTCAAAGAAGTTAAATAGCAAAAAAATGTAATCATGCTTTGTAGCGGGCGACTATTTCGCTCGGGGTGAATGACGCAGGAATAGTCGAGATCAGGTACGCGACGATACAGCGTGTACGAATTGAAAAAAACTTATAACAATTCCTGTGGCTAAGCTATTGCTTTGATTGATCTGATTTTTGTTGTGTAGCCTGGAAAATATACACTAAATATGTGGTTTCATTCAACGCCTCTCGCGTTTATCAACCTTGTATAGGTATCAGTCCTCGGTAACATTTAGGCTATAATTTATCAATATGCTGCAGTCGGTATCTCGACTTGAAATATACCTACTATTGTAGGGCAAAATAACGGATTGACAATTCGACACGTTACGATAAAGTACACGTTACCATGACAACATATTTTCTAATAATGACAAGACAACAGCTGTCGGGTCGACTACTATATAATATATATAGCACCTCGACTGTTCATGAGGCTGATAGACATTTTTTTTTTATGTTATAAGGGGGCAAACGAGCAGTTGTAGCCATTTTCATGACTACCGACGCCCATAGACATCTGCATAGAGACTATACAGATGCGCTGTCCCCCTTTCTCCTCCCACCTCCAAGGGCCACCGGCTACTTACACATCGCACGAAACGCGACAGCACAGCTGTCACTTCACGCCGGTCTCATGTAATACTGACATACAGATGGGCAAGTGAACAGACCGTCAGCGGAGTCATAGTAGTATGGTGCGGATAGCGAGTGTTTTTGTTTCTTAAATAAGGGGCAAACGAGCAATCGGAGCCATTTTCATAACTACCGACGCCCATAGACATCCAAACAGAGGTTATACTGATGCGTTGCCATCGTGGCACTACCTCTGACTAAAATTAACAAAATGAAGGCGATATATTATCTGTAGATATAACATCTTTTTCTTACACCTAAATAGCTTCTCTTCTAAACAGCGTTGATGGGGTTTAAAGTACAGAGTACTTTATAACATCAACTTGTCTAGGTCTGTGTTTGGACAAGAACTTCCTCCAGAAAACATCAAAACCAGTGTCAGTTTTGAAATATTTTAACCGTTCATGTAAACTTTCAGACAGTCCCGAAATTTAATTACCAACGAATTCTGAAATAATTCAGCAAACATTTACGAAACCCACTCAAATGGCTGGCAGTTTTGGAAGTTATTGAAACTGATTCGCGAGAGTTGCTCTTTAAGTTTAAACGACTTACTTTGACTGAGGACGTCAGATATGAGGGGGGGAGGTATCTGTCGCTCCGTGAAAGGGGGAAAAACCCTTTTAAAACCCCAAATATTGACTTGTACCCCGATTAGCACTCTTAGCAATCTGATGAAGATATAAGGGGACAAACGAGCAGTCGGAGCCATTTCATGACTACCGATGCGTTTCCCTCTGTCCTCCTCCACATCACTAGCTACCGGCTACTTACACACCGCACGAAACGCGACAGCGCAGTTGTCATCATAGTTACAATGTTTAATTTAGTTTCGTACAATGTTTAATTTAGTGTGCGTGATACGTATCGAGCATCGGAGCTGTCGGCAAGTCGAGCGATTCCGATACCGCGACTGAACGCAAATCGTGATGCAGAATCGATGCAGTTAGAAAATCGCTGATCGCCGACGCTAAATGTAGCGTATGTGTTATCTCCCTTAAGAAAGTTGGCTGCGGATAGAACCTGGCTGCCCAGGATCGGGATGGTTGGTGCCCTATGGAAGGCCTAGGTTCAACAGTGGACGGCTAAAGGTTGATATTAGTTATTGTGTGTTGTTACACCCAAAAAAACTGATATCAAATCACATATGCAATTATTTTGGTTTCTATTGACTCTTTATAGATATAACCAATTATTATATTATGGTACGATATTGATAAGATTTTTAATGATAACAACTTTTACGTCAAATACTAAACAGTAGCTATCTGTACCTATATCAGATAATACAATTTATACGATAAGGGGCCAAATAGATTCAATAAATGTATTAACAATCTTTGATTTTGAACAAATAAAAATGTAATATACATAAGGTGACGACAGTTGATGCATTGCAGCTAAATTGACCGAAATATCTTAGGGAGCGTTAGTATTAACGCAATTTTTGAAGATTTCTGATTCTACCTCCCCCCATGTGACGCGCCGTAACGTTGTTATGTAGCCCCCCACCCATCTCTCTCCCAAAACCTTACGTGACACACAATTCTGCATGTTTTTAGATAAATTGAGCAAAATAAGGTCTCATTTGACCCAATTTTGCCAACTTGGGATATTTTTTTTTTATTTAAAAAATAATGTTACATAACATGTTGTTCGAAACTCCCTCTGGACCTTGTAACGTGTCGTAACGTTTCACAAGAGTTCGCCCCCCCTCCCCCTCCACCTCCAAATTGCGTGACAACTGTGCTGACGCGTTTCTTGCATGAAATAGGTCTGAGAATCGGCTAACATCTATTTTTCATCTCGACATTTCCACGGGATCGAAAGTTACGCGGGTGAAACCGCGGAGCGAAGCTAGTAATTTATAAATTGTGATTATCAGACGGAAAACAGTTATTAGCTGAAATTTACAAGACTATATTCGTAAAACAGCTGTAGGTATTTCAATTACTTACTCAAATTAATTGGACCATTTTATTCCACAAAAATATAAATTAATTAATTTATCTGGCGGTCGGTTTACCTTTGACCTTCTAATTAACATAAAATTACTAGCTACAGAGCGCCGGCATACATTATCACTAATTATATTAATATAATAAAGTAACATAAACGAACTATCTGCAATGTATACCTACGTTGGCTAGGTCATAAAATAATGACGTAATATTATGACTGGCTATGTATAAGTTCGCTAGGCTAAACATTCAACAATATTGTTATAATATCGTATTATGTACATACCTATATTAACATATTATTTACTTACAAAACGCACAGCTTTACAACTTCTATCGAGATAAATAAAAAGTGATCTAAAGCTCACTGCGATACCTCGATAAAGGTTGTAAAGCTGTTAACTTTTTAACGGAGTTTATTTATTTATATATTTGTCACAAAATCAAAAGATCACAGTTACAGTTTACAACACAGAGATCTCGGGTCCGAAGTCCAAAAATTGTTACCCCTGGAACCCAAAAATTGTTGTTGAGATTTTGGAATTTCTAATAACAGTACACCTCCTCGCCTCGGAGAACACGTTAAGCCGTAAATCCTGCGCCTGATTTACCGGTCGTGTCGGATTGCCGTCCCAGCACAAACTATATCGTCCCATCGGAATATGAGAATGAGGGAACAGAGAGTGCACTGGTGTGTGCGCGCGCACTTGTGCACTATAATGTCCTGCGCAGATGGCTCATGGCGTGACGGCAGCTGTAATAGATCGGCTAGGAGGACAATTTTTTTTTCTACCCTCGCGTTTTACACCTGAGTCAAACTTGAAGTCGCAAAATCATAGTAATATGTTTATATGATATATTATTAAGTACATACTATGTAATACACAAACTGAAATGTTGAAAGCTGATTTATATTTAATCCGACAGAGTACAATAGATCTTCAGCGCGGTTTTACCAAATCATATTTTAAAGGATCAACGTCGCTACAATAATTAAGTTTTGCACCCCCGGGGTCTTGATAACAAATACCACACGAGGGGAAAGAATATTAAGTTATATTTTTATAACCATAATGTGATTTAGAAAATCCAATTTAACTCACGAGTCTTAATAGCCTTTGACAAAATAAAAACAGGCATTTTAGAAAATTCTTATGTAGAAAATTAGGAATAATGACAATGTAGAAAAAAGTTAAATCTCTACATCTTGTATATACCCTATAATATTTTTAATACGAAAATAAAAAGCCCACTTAGCATAAAGGGGAGACAAGGAAGAGGGCAACGCATCTGTATAACATCTATGCGGATGTTTATGGGCGTCAGGAGTCTTGAAAGTGGCTCCGACTTCAGTGCTGGTTTGCATTTTATACAAAAATCTACGTACAGAATTAATTATCTTTATTTAGATACTTACATAGGATAAGCTGACTTTGAAATGTTTTTCATCGGAATCTATACAGGGTTACTTTTTGGTCACCGGCCAAATTTTAAAATATGAAGTAATAAACATAATTCCAAGGGTGTGTTTAAAATTGTATCGTCTAATTGTAATATTTTGTTAAATAAAAATCGATTTGAAATGGTCCTTAAAAATACATCGATTGTTGTTTGCACACGAAATGTATTGACTTCATGTTCAGTGACGCCGGCAGAGCGACACTCGCGATTCGGACGTCACATGGTGACCAAGAACTATGTTAAAAAACGTGGGACAAAGTAATTGTATCTAATATTTTTTTTTATTTCATAAATCGAATGTGTTATTGATTCTGAACCAAACCTGAAAATTTGACCAAAAAGTAACCCTGTATGGGTAATGGTACTTGTAAATAATATAAGTATGTTCATAAACTATTTACACTTTTTATGTATAGTAAAAAGTGGAAATAGTATAAAAACATATACCTACCTATTATTTACAAGAAGTGACAATACATTCCATCAACTTTTTAGATACGCCAGGAAATAAGACAGCAGGCTGTTGTAAATTGTTTATTCTTCAGTTGTTACTTACACACTTTTATACTTATATTAATTATACATTTAGAGTTAATGCTAACAATAATAACTAAAATTCGTACATAAAGCTAACAAACTATAACATATACTTATAATGGACTTTTAAATGTCAAATTCATCTGGATTTCATAAATAATAAGCATAAGTACGCACCAGTGGCAACACAAGGAATAAAATATCACATTTGTCGCACTAGATTAGATCTAACTTAAAAAGATAACTATCGCATGCACTGTCTAGGTCCCTAAAAGGCTTTATGTGTCAGCTCCGATATATGTCTGGAGCTTGCTTTTGAAGAACGAAAAAAAGAAACTTCTTAAGAATAAACAGAGAGCGTACATACGCAAGAGACATAAGCGCGGTAAAGTGTTGCGTCAGTGTTATTCTCGACTAGCTGTGTCCCGCGGTTTCACACGGGTTTATTTCTAAGAAATCCATAGAAACTTGAACATCCTGTTTCACCCCCTTAGGGGTTGAATTTCTAAAAATCCTTTGAATCCTAGAGCGGATGCTTACGTCATAACATATACCTGCATGCCAAATTTCAGCCCGATTCGTCCAGTGGTTTAGGCTGTGCGTTGATAGATCACTATGTCAGTCAGTCACCTTTGAGTTTTATATATATAGAAAAAAGTAAACAAGCATTTGGGGGGCAAGCGAACAATCAGAGGCAATCATGACTATCGCAGCTCGCAGACATTCGCATTATTCGCAGAGGTTATACCATATGTATAAGCCCTCCTCCCGCCTCTTTCTTGGGCCACCGGACACTTAGGAGCGAACGCACGATACGCGACAGCGCAGCTACTCTATGC
Source organism: Calycopis cecrops (assembly GCA_001625245.1). Lineage (NCBI taxonomy): Eukaryota > Metazoa > Arthropoda > Insecta > Lepidoptera > Lycaenidae > Calycopis > Calycopis cecrops. Next base: position 127,933 of record LUGF01050845.1, on the reverse strand, counting down.
TGTAGCATAAAGAGCAACTTCCTCGGTCGTGCCGGCCGGCCGGCATTTTATATCTATGGATTGTTCGATCTCTGTTTTAAACGTCTATACTTCGCATACTTTTAAGGAGTATTAAGTTTATTACTTTATTATTAAATTTACTTATAAATTATTACTTTAAAATTTTTTAAGTCGCAGGTATAAGCTACCTAATAGTTAAAAAGGTAACAATTTGCTGACGTCAGAGGGAACAAGAAATGAAAGATTGTGATTTATATAACGAGCAAATAAGTTCGAGATCGCGAGCGTAAGTCTAAAAACGACACAATAAAATGGGTAGTAATTAAACGAGTGACTGTAAATTAAAATTTGAGGTATCAGAAATAATGAATTTAGCGTACAGAATTA
>LUGF01050845.1:93222-108212 GCA_001625245.1 Calycopis cecrops | reverse complement strand
ACATTCTTTTGTTTTCGAATTCTAAATTCAAAAAGATGAAAAAGACATACATATTTTTTTATACAGTCGAAGGAGGTTTGCAAACGACACTACTTAAAAGGCAGCCCTCGTATAATCGTCGGTAGTGAGGAAAAAATGTCAACTGCTTGTTTGAGCTGTTCGTTGCGGTTTTAGTTTTGCGTCTCGCTAGTTATAAAAAATACTTAATTGCCCGATTTATTTATTCTCGTTAAAATGGCGTATATTCGTTGAACAATTTGTAAAACCTATTCCAGGTAGTGTAACTTATTGTCGTCCTATTTAAAATAATCAATACGTAATCGCTTGCGCCCGCACCGTGCACCACAAGCGCAGCCCAAAGCAACAGATGTCAGTACAAGGGCGCGCTGTATACGTGTATATACCGTACAATTTGTTTTTATGTGCCATCACGGGGTTATTGCCGTGATCGTTATATAATATCATTAGCGAGAACATTGCGTACTTGCAGCTTATGTGATCATCGTCAGGCCGTCGATCACTGATCATCATTGGTAATTGACAAAATTTAACTGAAAAGAATTAAGACATGTTTATTATTATATATATTTTTTAATTAATAGTAATTGCATTAACATTTATTAATAATAACTGAATTTTATAATTTTTAACTTACTAATGATATAATATGTACCTGCTTTTGCATACCAACAATGGTTAATTGTAGTAGTTTAATCTGTGCTTTGTAACATCCATGTATCACCAACAATTGCAAAATAAAGAAATAATAATAATAAAAAAAATCATCATTATCCGAAAGAAAAAGAGCTTTTTTTATGTTATTGGGGGCAAAGGAGAACTCGGAGCCATTTTCATGACTACGGACATACACATCCGCATAGAGGCTATACAGACGTGCTGCCCACCTATCTCCTTCCACCTCCATGGGCCACCGGCTCCTTGCACACCGCACGAAACGCGACAGCATAGCTGTCACTTTACGTAGATCTCGTGTAAGCGAGAGGTACCTCCCTGGTCGTGCCGGCCCAATTCGGCTGCATGCAAGCATGCAGTATGACGTAGAGCCACACTCTTACAATGCAACAAAAATAAGTTGCTAAATATCATTCCCAAGTGTATGGCAGCGCAGTGGAAAAATAACAACTCTATTACGAGAAATGGGAAAGTTTGTATGAATGTTATTACAGTTACACAATCACAGTACTGTGTACTGTAATGTTATGTATACTGTATGTACTGTACTGTGTACAAAAAAAGATTGTGCTGGGATACTGGAACTGCTTTTGCCCAGTACAATTTTTGTATAGATTACTTTGTTACATTGCTGTATAGGAGGAAGGAGGGCAACGCATCTGTAAATCTCTATGCGGATATATATGGGCGTCGATAGTCATGAAAATGGCTCCGACTGCTCGTTTGCACCTTATACCATAAAAAATCTATAAAGTAATATTATTTTCATAACTTTTAGAATTTTATTCATATCTTAAGTATGTTTAAAGTTTATTATTAATGGTGAGACACCTCTTACTCGTGTTGGCCTAAATGCAGCTACATGCATGCATGCACCATGGCACTACCTCTTACTGAAATATTAACATTTATTTGAAAAAAAAAACAAAGTTTAATGAACACAAGTCTTATACGAGGAAGACACGAGATACATTGTCCTGCATTTTCAAAATGCAATGGACACCCTACGTACCGGTAAATGCTTGAGCCGGCTCGAGTCAGCGCCGGAAGTCGGTACGTACAGGTAAAAACTTTCTTTTTAAGTGAGCCCATAAGATAACATTGCAAAATTACCGGCGCCGACTCTAGGCGACTCTAGGCGCCGACTAGGTTTTGTCGGCGCCGATAACCTGCTTCTCTATGTAAGCACTCTAATGGGGTAGGCAGAGTCATCAGTTTTAAATTGTCGTGAAGTATATGAACGTACCTGCATTTTCCAGTGCGATGCAGCAATAACATTGCCTTTTAGTAAAGACTTCGGTGTCCTCTAATAAAGCTCTCGATAAATAAACTTTCTCTACTAAAAATACACAAATACCTAAGTTGTTTACATAAAAAACAACTTACGATGACTTTGAAAGCTTTTAAAAGAGATGCAAATAAAGCTTCGAGCTTTGATGTAGACCAATAAAGCTCGGCCACTCTTAGTATATAATATGCATATTTAATTTTCAACCTTTAAGTTTATACAGAGAATAAAAAATATAATATTTTTGAAGTTTACTAACATGTTTAACTCTTTCTGTTTGTTTTTTTATTGTCCAAGGGGACATAAGAGCAATAGGATACGTTTTCATGACTACCGATGTCCATAGACCGGGGCCACCGGTTACATCGCACTAGACGCGACAGCACTGCTTTACGCCGGTACAAGCGAGAGGTACCTCCCCTGGAGAATTGTCACATGTGACATTGTTCTCTCTGCCTACACTATAAGAGTGAGGCTTGAAGATGTGTTGTAGTTTATATGAAACATTATTATAATGATGACCGCCCAGGGATTACACTCGACATTTTCATCAGCAAGCTAATTATATTCAACATTTTCACGCGCGCCGCATCAACTTGTTAATACTTAATTACTAGTTATGATCCAACAAAGCCAAATTTAATTATCATTATTACTTTATTATGAACTTTTTTTAATATAATGAAATAACTAGCAAGTGGAGTCCTTTATTGACTCGATGATTATAAACTTTCGCATATTTCTTATGCATGTGTTTAAACGCGAAATACGAGGCTGTCATTTTGATGTGGTATCAGGTGAGGTGGCTGTCAGGTCGTATTTAACCGCAATGTGGCATGGCCTTAGCATATTACCTTTTGGAATAAAAATATAGTCTTGAGCTTATAAGAAGATCACCAGTGGATATGGTAGCTGTAAAGGTAATGAATCGTCGGGTTTATCAAAAAACTAAATAAACCGAGACGAAAATCGTTAAATTGTGAAAATAATATAAAAACCGTACAAGCCAATTTTAAGGTGTATAGTAATTATATTATTGTAATAGATCTAAGATAGAAGGTGTGGAGCTTGCGTGCCTCTGGAATCTCAACGCTATGCCGGAGGGCTACCCATACCGGACAGGCTTGGGAAGAGGCCAGACTAAGAGCCGCTCAGCATGAGAGCCTCCACCCGTGCCTGTGCTAAGAGAAACTTTATCATAGTCCGCACTGGATGGATTAATGTCATGTGATCATTATGAACTCCATAACACAAGTTCCTCTAAGTATTTTACGACGTATATATAACAGTTAATAAACGCTTTACTGCGAACATTCATAAACTTAATGAAGTGTATTTTTAGTTTCGTAAGTTGTACCTACCTTCTTTTGTAGTATACGGAGCAAACGAGCAGTAAAAGACTGACAACAGACGCCAATAGACATAATTAGATGCGTTTCCTCCGTTAAGATCATCTGCGGGTTCCACAACAGGTTCAGGAACGATGGCAGTGGATACATTGGATCACCGTGAAACTAAAGATACGAAAAAAAACTGGGCCACCGGAAATTTCAATGACAGCACAAACGTCTACTACATACGACGCTATCATATGAGTGAGGTGCGCTTCGTTGCAATTCAATTCTTATGCAATACAAGGCACTACTTAAATATCACACAGAAGCCGTCGCTTCTCGTCAGTGTTAAGTAGGAGCAGTCCCGGGTTGTGACGTCCATCGGCAAACCCAGAGGAACAAACAATAATAACCTCAAAACTAATTATCGTTACGCCGCAGTTTGGAAACATTTCCGCGGAATACAAAAATACTTTCATATTTGCGCTCCTTAAAGTGTTTATTAAAATTTTATTTTCGACCTCCATTCCGTATTATATACGTTTTGTGTTGTACGAAATACTTGGCGAAACAGGCTAGCTGTGCCTCACGGGTGTACTCGAGAAAAACCTATCTAAAATAAGCCTTTGTTTTTCGGCATATAAAGTAATCTATGTGATTTCAGATTTAAATCTAATTAAATATCTTTTTTGCGTAAAAGTACAATAATTTACATACATACTAGCTGCGCTCCGGGGTTCCATCTAAATTTCGATCCCATGAAAATATTGAGATGAAAAATAGATATTGGTCGATTCTCAGACTTACCCTACAGGCACACAAAATTTCATGAAGATTCGGTTATACATACCTGTATACTGTATAATATACCTTATCGTATCTTTATTTTCTGTTTGTCATTATAATTACAGTTTCACACAAAATTTGTAGGAAACTACAATTTAGTGTTTTCGACAGGTTATTTACGACGAAAATTTTCGTGACAATACCGATTTAGAGAGAAAACCTTATGGCTATTATAGAAAACCTGGCGGCTTTGGGACGTTAGTTGCTCAAAAAAGTCGGTTAAAAATAATTGTATACAATCTATGAACCTTAATAATATAATTAAGTTAAAGTAAATTGTAACCAACTCCAATTCCAACTAATGACTTGACATAAAAAAAAAAATTAAAACTTTTCCTAACTTTCGAAATTACTAAATTAATACAAAACTTTCTATGCAAACTATACTATTGTATTAGCAAAAAAGTGCTAACCGAATCTCAGCAACGGATTTAGCTCTTCGTTTGTTTCCTGTGCAATAAAATACAGTGAATAATGTAGATATTGTGCCCAAGTGGAAAATAAGGGTCAGTTGGGCATTATAGTAAAAGGTTAAAGGTTACACACACACACATATACAGTATACGGCCGGTATAAATATTAGTGTCGATTATTAACAGACACTCTGGAGGAAATATAATGGAATAATGTACGTACTAACTAATAACAAAAAAATGGACAACGTTTTTTCTGTTTCTTACATAGATATATATATCTGTTTGGAGTGAAAATAAACGAACATAGATGAAATTCGCGTTCAAATAAAAAAACCATGTCCATAAACTTGAAACATGAAATCTATTTGTTATGTACCTACAAACACGTTATAATTACATATGTAGAGAGTAGTAAAGACTGGTTGACAGAACTGTATTCTTTTGTTATTGCATCGTAATCGGACTGGCACGATCGCGGAGGTACCTCCCGCTCACACTATCGCCGTAAATCAACAGCTAAGCTGTAGCGTTTTGTGCGATTTGTAAGTTGCCCGTTGCAGAGGAGGGGCAAAGGAAAACGACACGTTTGCGTGACAACTTACATCAAAAGGAAGGCAAGCGTCTCGTGCATTATGTACCTTGTACGCCTATGAGGAAGAAGACTCGCCGAGTCTGTATTGCCTCTTTGGTGATATTATACTTAAACTATAAACAATATACATGTTACTGCGCTCTATATCAGGCACATTAGATCCCTGGCCGTCGTAAACGAGTACGGAACAGTACAATACACATAAACAATATTGTCGATGGTCCGCGTTTTACAGTCGGCGGCCTCGCACTCGCGCCGTTCGCTTGTTTATGGTTCCTGGCTGCCGACGGTCGACAAAGTTCTTGAACTTAAATTTAGAGGTCAAATAAGCAACGTATTTTGTTTTATGGATTTAGCCCGTTTCTTTCCGCTCCGTTAAAATATGAATTTTTAAATTTCTGCTACGTTGACATGAAAAAACTTTTAAATATTACTTGGTTCAAATTAAAGGGCATAAACTATAATGTAACTATTTCAAGCTAAATACGAAACAAAATCTATGACGAAACTTACACAAGTTGTCCAAAACTGTAAACAAGCGTGATTCTTGTAATAGATAGAGCTATCCGGATCCTAATCACCCATAGCATATTTCGCGAATTTGTATCGTTTTCAAGTTGTGATAGAAAGTATTTAAAAACTGTGTATTAAAAAAAAGAATGCGATTATTGGGCATTGTAAGATGATCTTACTGACTGTCAAAGAAAATTATTGTAGATACGTCACTTTTAGAGGCCACACCTTGGAAGTTTCTTTGGGACAATGGCTCTGTGAATGTGGCTAAACAAATTTTAGGAATTCCAACTCTTGTCTCCGCATACAATAGGACTCTCCTCATAATAAATCTATAACGTACTTCATGGAATATACTTTAATAGATAACATATCTTTTATTTAGACATTTTAATAAAGCTTTATCTTATAAACGTTAAATAAAAAATCTAAGAATCAACGACAACGACAAAAATTGTTTTTTTTATATTTATTATTTTAAAAGCGGTCAAACCCCATCGTACCTTATTATTAAGATGAAACAATATAATATTATGCAACAATTATCCTAAATAAAATTTATAAAAGAGTGTCATCAATTGATTAATTGAATTACATTGATGGAGTTTTCTCATATGCAAACTCAACATGGCGTCGTATTATTTATAGATAATATGACTACGTTGTGTGTTATTAATATTCATAAATTTATTTATATGAGTGCGCGTAACCGCCATATTTTAAGTAAGTTCAGTGCGGTAGCCCCGCAGTTTAGCGCAGCTAATGTTCATAAATAAATCATAGTTTATATTACAACTAAATCTGGACGAAGGCCGCGCCCAGTTTAAACCAGAATTTATTATAAACCATAAAAATATATTAAATGTATGATTAATTAGTTGTTAAATTATTATTCAAAACATCATAAAAATATTTTAATCTGTTTTATGTCGTTCAACAATTTTGAGCGCGAACGTTCTTTGGCGCCTTTTATCGAACAAACTCCGTGACCATTGACCTATATTGCTGGACGTGAAAATATCGTTTGAAAAAAGTACGCGTATTTTGTTGTATCGTTTTTAGAATTACGCCAGCGATCTCGGATACTTTTTTGTTCGTTATATAAAACACAATCTTTTTAGTACTAATCTACAGCAAGTTTTATGAATTAGAGTGTTTGTTACAACACCTCGAAGGTCCACAGATGCCGTACGTCCCGTGTACGTCATTGGAGAGAATATTTTTTTTTGGTTTGGTTTGGTGACCTGAGAAACATATGTACTTCTCTGTCTAGGTCCTTCTTCCCATTAGACCACACAATATATCGGAGTACATGCGTTCCCTGTGTGTATGCAATAACCCATTCGGAAGTCGGAACAATACCGCGAGTGCATGAGCTGGCGGTACGGGGTTGTACCGAATGGGACCCGAATAGTCGATGCCGATTTAGGTGCGGCCCTCCTATACTATAAAAATAAATCCTTTTTTGGTGAAACCGTAGAGTGTTCAATTAATTAATTCTTAATACGCACTCATACGTCGCTAATGGATTGTACATATTGTATAAGCTGAGTGTTCACAGGAGCTAATTACCAATTTCGATTCTATTGCATTTAGGTGATCCGAGGGAGGAATTGAAAACTACGCTGACTGAATCAGTCAGGCATTAATGGTGGAGTTATCGTGTTTCTAATTATAGCTGTACTACTATACTAGTACTGAATGTATTCGAGTAATATGGAACGAAATTTTCAGAGTGTTTGTGGACTACTTGATGTATTGGATGCGAGCTTTTGCATAAATCTGTTTAATTTTCTTGTATATAACAGCTTAAAATGAATTGCAATGTATCTAATTCATCGACAAACTTAAAAAACCACATAAATAAAGTTATTATGGCGTCAAATGTTGAAGAGTGACTTGCAGATTTCAATTAAAGGACATCAAAGTAAAGGTGAACGCACATTATATCGATTCGACGCCGACTCGACTCCAACTAATCTCGACGTCAGGTATTCAAATGTAAGCTTTATGTTGTGTGAGTGAAATAGTCAACTTTGTAAGTTGAAGGTGTACGACTCACGTCAACGAAGTTTCTGAAATAAACGTGCGCAGATGTGTTATGATAGCCCGATCGTTGTTTCAACTTTTTTTTTTAAATAATATACGCTAGCAGACTGAGAGCCCAGTGCAGCTTCATCTGTATAAGTTTCAACTCTGTTTCACGATTTCACTGCTGATATAATATTGCACCTTAAACAGCTCTGTTAGGAATTCCAAAATACTCACCTCTAACAAGTTTAGAGCAAAAACATCCTGATGAAGGATTAAGGCAGTAGATAAATCATCATTAATCCAGGACTTTGGACGGACTAATCCAGAATCCTTACCCTGGATGAGGAATGTCTGTAATTTAAAAGAAGCGATCCCTCCCGTCGCAATGATCCCATTTCTCAGCTTCATATTTTCCCCGCCATCTCCTGGAGACAGCATTAACAAATAACTCGCGAAATTAAGGCGCCGGTACCCGGGAAGCAAGCTGTCTGCGCGTCTGTGCGGGGATGTCGGTTCTAATTTATGGCGACAATATTCCCACTTGGTTATGAAAATGAGGAGATATGACGTCACAAGCCATCATCTCATATAATTGCAGAAGGTATCGTTATAAGGCCTATGTCTAGCAACGGAAGCGTATGTAACACGTGTATAATTAAGTTCTGGCAACACTACTACCAATTATCACCTCCTGTGTATACGCCGATATATTCGCTCTGCTGCCTTCTAATTGAGACATATGTTATATTAATTCAGACACATATTATATAGAGAAACGAGTAATTTAGTCTTGAAGGATAAATATAATGTACGATATTTTACATTAGTAATATTATCGTACCACTTAAAATGTATTAGTACTACATTGGCGTAGCATTTACGTGTCGTCTGTATTACATTCCGTAGCACCTACATGTTATTAGTACAACATTGGCGTAGCATTTACGTGTCGTCTGTATTACATTCCGTAGCACCTACATGTTATTAGTACTACATTGGCGTAGCATTTACGTGTCGTCTGTATTACATTCCGTAGCACTTACATGTTATTAGTACGACATTGGCGTAGCACTTCGTGATATCAGTACTACATTGTCGTAGCACTCACATGTTGTTTACCGTCATCAGATTTTTTGTCCTGCAATATTTTAGGCTATTTTCTGTTATAAGAATTTCGATATAGTCCAGCTGTCACTTTACGCCGGTATCCCGTACGCGAGCGGTGCCTGGTCGTGCCGAGCCAATTCGGCTGCTGGTTGATTAAGCGCCGTGCAGGCACACGCATTAATATTAACGCTACCATTTTTTTTTAATTTTTTTTTATAGCATAGGAGGCAAACGAGCAGTTAGGTCACCTGATGTAAAGTGAACACCAACGCCCACAGACATCCGTAACACCAGAGGTCTAACAGATGCGTTGCCGACCTTTGAGGAAAGAATAAGCTCTTTTCTTGAAGATACTGAAGAGTCGTTCACTTGAATATTTCCGCACGAGTAAACTCTCTATGATGTGTTATTTTGTCAGAAATATATATCAAAATTACTGATATTCTGTCGCTTCTCGTGTGTACCAATGGCCTATTAAAAGGGAAAAAGGGGATGAGAGCATACACATATGTATAACAAATGTAAATATCTATGGGCGGTATTCACCGAAAGCTTCTCCTCTTATACTATAAAAAATAACGTTCAATAGCGAATATATAACCGCCTCTTGAGACATTCTATTGTAAATATATGAAGTTGATAAAGATAAATATTGAAGTCTCAAGTACAAACGAATTTAAAGAAAAAGTGAAAAGTACAGGACAAAGTGGTATGAAATTATAGGGGCTCCCTTTGTCTTTTATTTCAAAGTGAGCGGAACTCAGTGAGGCTTCTACATGGTGCTTTTCCTGCCTGAGAGAGTTCCCGCTCGGTGCGTCGTGTTCCCTCGGATTGTAACGCCAATGTGGATCTCAAAAGAAATCATTTTCTGTAAATAACGAGTCATTGATTGAGCTTTTGTTTGATGTAAAGTGTATTGATGTTTGACCTTTGAAGATATTTTGAAAATATAAACGCCGGATACACTCGCGAAAAAGCATGGCTCGTTGTCACGTTCCGCCGTTTCTTAGAGTACGGAATAAGTGATAGAAGGTTACGATCAGCCTAATCGCTTAGCTTGTGACACAACTGTTTCTCTTCCACTCGGCATGACGTCAGTAAAATTATCTTCCGATCTACTCGACATACAACCAATTTTTGTTATAATTTAAGTAGGCGAAACGTGCATGGGGTCTTTACATGACTGCCGATACCCATTAACATCTGTATAATGGTCGCCGCACACTTATTAACTCGGAAAGGGATCGTAACCGTATCACCTCGAGCCGGTCAGTATTCTTTGTATGCAACGCACACTAATGGGAAACGTAATGTAATCGTGTCGTCTTCGCTTTTCTAGGCGAGGCGTTTACGATCCCTTTCCGAGTTGATAAGTGTACGGCGATCATAAGTGTTACAAGATACTTTCGTTCTCCTTACGTCTTCATCTTCAATGTGTCATCAGAACCTCACAAATCGTACCAAACATCCAGGCAGTACATTACCTTCACATACACTAAAGAATGAAGTACTTATTTCAATTTGACCTTCATAGAACTTTATGTTGTATTGTATGTAAGATACGATACCTAAAGATTTAAGAAAACTAAAGAAAGAACGAAATCAAGCCACACGAGTCGTGTTTGAAAAACATAATTCAAAAAGAATATACATCTTTAGTACCTACTAACATTCTTACTAAATTTTATGACTATTTTATGACTAAACTACCATTGTCTATAGGACAAGGGTAAGTTATAGTTTAGTTTACGTGTAGAATGTTTATATTCTTATAAAATACGTTATAGACTATATAAAGGAGTTAGTAGCAATTCGGACAGCGTAGTCAACAAACACGGGTATTATTTTAGTAAAGTTAGATCTTATTTTCTCATTTATGTCTTTTTTGACTGAAACAAATGTCGAAGCTCTAGAATAAAATATATAATTCATTTATATAGTCTTACATACAATTCTTTTACAACTTACTTTTCTATCAACCTTAATGTCCATTTTTTAACTACATTATTATATAAATCATTCATAACTTTTATGGAAAATTAAAAACGTAATCAAAATTTTTATTTTTCCCCTATAAATAATTATGTGAAAATTTTAAACTAAACCATAAACAGCGTTACAGTGTTGCATATTTCATACAGCCTTGTTATTGTATCACTGTTGTAGTTGTATCACACGTGTTACAGCGCTAAAGAAGGAGACGGCACTTTTGAGTACCATTCCGAAGTTGGTGGAGTTCTTCTTCAGGACAACTTCTGTGGGGTGACACCGGTCTTTTTGAAGACCATCTCCGGGTCTCCCCACCACAGAGGGCACGGAAAGTATTCGTGGTGGTTTTAGTCTTTTTTAAACACAGAAAGTATACGAAAAGTATAAAATATTGCTTATTCAACTCGTCTAGGTAATATAAAAAGATTTAGTATTTATGAGACAGTATTCTGCTGTTTTATTACCTGTCTAGACTTATAATATTGTTATGTGGACAAATAATAAGTTTTGTATTTTTTGCCTCTTAGAAATTAGAATAAAAAACAAAGTTACATAAGGTATTTTTTCAAGGCAGGTTTTTACTCGATCCATCTTTTCCTTTTCTTCTTTTCTTTTTTTACTCGATGTTAAAAATAGAAACTAGTTCTGGACCAATTAGTACGTATAAACGAAGCAGTCATAGCCATTTTCGTGACTACTGACGCCCGTAGACATCCGCATAGAGGTTTCTTTTAATAGGATGAGGGGCAAACGAGCAGATAGTAGATGACTACCGCCACCCATAGACATCTGCAAAACTCGAGGTTTTGCAGGCGCGATGCCGGCCTTTTAAACAAGAGTAAACTCCAGGTCGTATAGGTTTTACATGTGTTGCCCTCCTTCCCCGCTATGGGCCACCGGATACTAATACCGTATCGTGTGAGCGATAGGTGCCTTGGTTGTGCCAATCCAATTCGACTGCATCCATGCAGAGTGGCGTCATCTTTTCATCCACATCCACATGCGTACTGCCCTTGACCTACCGATGTTACTCACGTAGAGTTCATAATTACTACTTCAAACCACCATTCGTCTCCCCACATTTGTCGCACGTCGATAAATCCCTTTATGTCCCGGGCCGCTAATACAGGAACAAAAGAAACGCAATACGACGGCCGTAAAAAAGACAAAAGCAATGTCTTGTACTAACGTTATATTCGCCGCGAGTGTTACCGGGGCTTAACTTTTATTGTTTATATTTTATAGTGTAGGAGCCATTTTCATGACTACCTCTGCCTATAGACATCCGCGTAGAGGCTATACAGATGCGCTGCGCTTTTCTCTACTCCAACCGGTATGGGTCACCGGAAACTCACACACCACACGTATATACCAAGGGGGAACAATAAAACGAGCGAATAAAAAATAACTTAGCGACTGATGATGAGATACTGTATTAATAACTTGAGCGGTAAAAAAATAAGTGAGCGAAAAGTAAACTAAACTAACGACGAATCTTGGCTAATAACAAAATTCAAAACGAGCTTACAAAAAGTGAGCTGCGATTAATCCATTTCACGTATTAAAAATCTAACTGATCGACGAAATTACTAAGTGAACGACTAAAAATACTAAGCGAGCGACTAGAAATACAAAGCGGGCAGCGTTAATATTAAGTTAGGTGACGATTTTTCCAAATGAGGTCTTACATAATGAGCTGCTATAAAGTTCAGTTTGAGCTACGTTTTGTGAGCTGCTTTATTACTGTTTGGATGACTGATAATCTATTTGAGGTGTTGTGTTTTTTTTATATTGATATTATTTTTTAATGAAAACTACAGATTGTTCGCTGCGCGCGAATTTGAATAGCGCGCGGCTGGGCGACTAATCAACGAAATTTCAAGGTAACCATTGAAATACCCATATAAAATTTCAAACCAATCGGTCAAGCCGTTTAAAAGTTGACATTCCGACAACAGCGCCACCTACCGGATCCAATTGTTTTCCCATGGGAATGAAACATTTTCCCAAGGTAGTGCCATACAATAGCCGAATTGGGCCGGCATGACCGAGGAAGTACCTCTCGCGTACACGAGACCGGCGTGAAGTGACAGCTGTGTTGGCGCGTTTCGTGCAGTGTGTAAGTAACCGGTGGCCCATGGAGGAAGGAGAAGAAATTTTCATCGTATAGAACGGTTATATCCAACAAGAACACTCTCGACTGAACCTGTCCAGCAGCATTTATTATCATTATTATTATTATTATTATTCAAATAGTTTTTTCATAATCAAATTTAAAAAAAATGTGTGCTCACAAAACACTGCTCAAATACTTTTTTCATTTTGTATTTTAAGCAGCTCAAATTGATGTTTGTAAGTTGCTGTTTTATTGTTTTCTCGTCGCTCGCAGTCAGTCGCTCACTTAGTAATTCTGTACGCTAATTTCATTATTTTTGACACCTCAAATTTCAATTTGCAGTTACTCGTTTAAATACTACCCTATAACAAGTAGCAATATTACACCTCAAGGATATCATTCACTTTTTCGCGAGTACTTTTTATGGTTTCCATATAATATGTATCTGCGCCAAGCCCCATCTAAATCAGTAGTTTTCACGTGAATAACAAATCTATGTACAAAGTTTCACATTTGTTATATGAGAAAATAAAATGTCGCGTCACGGAGTTTGCGGTCGAGATTCTCTGAAAATTATTATTATATTGTTTTGTCTGTGGGAAAGTCTTTTCGGGATCGAAACTTACGCGAGTACTGTCGCGGGGCACGGCTAGTATTGAAAGAATTGTCCGACAACGTAAGTTAGCAATAAAGTAAGTTACTAAGTTAGCGAGTAAGTAAAGCACGTAAGTCGGGGGTTTGCTACGTGTTTCTCAACATTTAGTTTCTTTTTTGTGGATATAAAAGAACAGCAATATTTTTCTTTTTTATGAACTTTTTAGATGCCCTTCTTATTCCCTCCATATGCGCTAGAAAGTCAGAAATCAAAACGCGGCCAGTACAGACCTCACTATACGTTTCTATTCAGTGAGAGGTACCCGGTCGCGTCGGACCGACTGAGCTGCAGTGCTACAATGACTTCTAATTGCTGCTCGTCATCATCGTCAACAGCCAGCCGACGTCCCCTGCTGGACACGGACCAGGTCGCTGTCACGAGCTGCCTGCAGCCAGCGGCTCCAAGCGACTCTGACCAGGTCGTCAGTCCCCCGGAGGCCGCCCAACACTCCACGGGACCGCCACTCGATAACCTCTTGCCCAGCTGTTGTGGGTTATGGTTACTCAAAAATCGTCTGCTTATTGCAAAAACTCATTAATTGACATTTACAAAACTTTAGTAATCAACTATTGGTTAATAACCCTATAATTTAGTGTTATTAATGACACTAAAACTAATCAATTAATTAGTTTTGGTTTTATTAATAACACTATAATATTATAGCAACTGAAAAAATTATGAAAAAATGATTGCTTAATAGACTTGTAAATGTCAGTTAATGAGTTCTTGCAGTAAGCCGACGAAATTCTCCGCGCACGTCCACCTCAAATGGTATCCAATATCAACTTTTTTAACGTGGAGAATAAAGAAAAGCTCGACAGATTGATCCGTCTGACTCTGAATATAATTTGTGCGCGGAGGCGAGCTTTATTGGTTTACAGCGACGCCCGAAAGCTCTATTTATTTGCATCTCTTTTTAAAAGCTTTCAAAAGTTCCCGTAAGTTCTTGTTCAAACAACTCAACTATTTGCGCGTTTTACGTCGAGTTTTTTATAGTGTGGCAGAAAAGGCTGTCTAGGTTTATTCTTATTATACAGACGTATTGATAGAGCACCTACTTTTTTTTTGTAGACGATATTATGCAAGTGGTAACTTGTTCCTGTCCTATTCGACCGCAATGTTGTCGTGTTCGTTCGGTTATTAAAATACAGGTACATTTGAAGGGAAGAAAGAGACGACTATACATCTCAATAGACTCAATACTTAAGACTGTAATCTCGTAAAGATCCTATCTCTTGTTAGGTACTGTCCATTAAACACTACAATGTAGCCGACACTTCACACAGTGCTAAGTGCTGTGTTTTGGACCGAAACCGCTCGATCCGTCTGGCCAAAGGAACACCAGTAACAACATTTATGTTAAAAACTAATTAACGTTAGCGCAGTTTGGAAACATTTCCGCGGAAC
>LUGF01050845.1:51062-75320 GCA_001625245.1 Calycopis cecrops | reverse complement strand
ACAGCGTTGAATTTCAACACACCAATGTCAGTTACACAAAAATGTATTCAAATATTTACTAATCCAAATAACTTCGTGTAACAACGAGCGTTGGAAATACAAAATACAAAATGGAATTGTAACTCTGTGTTCACGCCGCTGCATAATAAAGGGCTTCCTCTTACCTACTGCCTCGTGTTATCTCGATATCCGATATCGGATGAACTTTTTTCATACATTTCAATGAACCAAGCATTAAAGAGTTCTAGTGAATTTTTGTGCAACTTCGCGTTTACTCCTGGGTTATTTTCAACTTTTAATTGGATATCAGCAGGTGCTCTTTAAAAAATACCTTGATGTGCAGTTATCGCCATTTTTCCTAGGACTAAAATAAGCTTAGGCTTTTATTATATTATTTCATACTATATTATATTAATATATTACACTAGCTGTGCCCCGCGGCCCGGTTTCACCCGCGTTTAATTTCTAAGAAATCCATATAAACTTCAACACCCTATTTCACCCCTTAGTGGTTGTATTTCTAAAAATACTTTCTTAGCGGATGCTTACGTCATAACATCTATCTACATGCGCTGTACCGCTGTGGCGCACCTTTAGACTTAAGAATTATCTTCATTTTATGTGGAGATTTATGTGGAGATAATAGAAGTTAGTTTTGTATGGAATTTGTTCTTGCAGAATAAACCCCTACTCTTCTTTGTCTTATAAAAATCACAAATTTTTCAAATCTGCCATTTAACTATTTTAAGGAATTGTAGCACTCACATTATCAAGCCCTATAAGATACTTCATACAGCGAAATCCTTCAAGTGGTTTAGACTGTATGAGGTAACATATAACTCTAAATACACACATTGATACGCACATACCTACTCGAACAATCCTCCCAGTCGTATAAAGAGATAAAATCTTTTATCTAATCAATTTAAACCACAACTGCTACTGTTTGCGGAGAAAATTAAATAAAAGAAAAGAAAAACAAAGCTATCCCTCCCCGTTCCATTACGAACACAAATATAAAAATGTCAGTTACGGTAAATAAATTTGCACGTCAAAATAATTTGACAAATTGTTACCTTCTGTGTAACTGTGGCCTTAGTGGTGTAAAATATAAGACGCAGCGAGTGAAATCACACGTTATCCGCGTAAAGTGACAGCTGTACTGCTCGCTCTGTGTGGTTGGTGAGTTTCCGCTGGACCATCGAGGGGAGTTACGAAGTGTGTCGTATTCGGATATCTATGGACGTACTCCGACTATTCGTTTGACACCTTTTTCATTTTATTTATTATATTAAAAAAATGCTGGTCTGATTCTATTATAAGATAGCACTTACCCAAAAGTCTGGTTATTATTATTCCAAAACTAAGACACTTAATATTATACACATACCATAATGTCTTGATCAGGTATTTGGCGCTATCTATATTATTACCCTTTATAGCGTAAGCCTTTAGCAAATTGCAAATTGCTTCATCGAAGGTTTAGTGTTATCTAATATTAAGTCAGAAATTCAAAGTCCTATCTTATAAGTAAATGTGCTTGATTATAATATATAAATAGAAAATTATTAGAGACGGTTATTGCTATATTACCTTTATAGCAGCACTGATCGTAACCGATGGAGGCGTGTTCTTGACAGGTCAAGACTAAGAAGTCACGATTCTCAGCGATATGGGAAGGACCAGGAAGAGAAGAGAGATTGGAGAGGCAGCCGATGATGCACCAATGCTGATTTTCGCTCCACATTCCAAGAGATACATGGATGTATGAGAGTGACTGAAATGCTTCTTTAAGAGATAAGAGTAGTCCAATAGAGGGATGGAGAAGGAGTGAAAACGGATAACGAATATAGAGGCGCGGGTTTTAATGACCGTTCCTACTCTCCAAAATGGTTCCACCTGCACGTTTGCCCCCTAATACTATGAAATGAAAATGAAAAATGAAAAAGTTTTTATTCAAAATACAATTACAGGAATTACTTTTTGAACGTCAACAATTAAATCTACCACCGCGCCGGTTCAACCCTAGCCCTGCCCGGAGAAGAACCGGCGAAACAAACTCAGCGGGCCTCATGTTGTGATGATTTTTAAAATACAATACTTATTTTATTTTTTATTTATTTTATTTTATTAGGAAAACAAACAGTGTTTTATATCTAACATAGATATAACTTTTTTAAATTAACAAAACACCAATTATATGTTTCCACATATTAAATATGATACAATGATATGATGATATAATACAATACAATTTATGAATTTACAAAAATTATGGTACAGAAACAGCCTAGGAGGAGGGTACTAATCCCAAGATGTGTATAAAAAGCGAATACACCCAAATGTGGGTAAAACGTTCGCTAGCTTGTGACATGAGCCACAGTATAAACGCGGACATAGGAGACAGTAATGATGGATGACGCGACTTCTCGGCCAAACACAAAAATCTGCTTTCGGAGCCGAAATACGAGACACAAACATGAAAGCGGTTTTTGTCCACAAAAACTTTTCCCTTTGAATTTGAGGGCAATAATAATATTATAACGGACTAGAGCAGGGCCTTTCAAACTTCTTGACAATGCCTATTCAGAACTTTCAATAATAATATATAATAATGGTTATGTTATTTCATCTTATAACATAGCGCTTTCCTCTCTCCAACGCCGAAGATGCTGCCTCTTAGTATGATTATTATATTGTATACTAGCTTCCGCCCGCGACTCCGTCCGCGCGGATGTCGGTCTTCGCGTGGATGGATTGATTTTTTTTCTACGTATTTTTCCAGGATAAAAAGTATCCCATTTTATAGCCAGAATAATAAGGTATAATTATACCAAGTTTCATTGAAATCGAACCGTTAGTTTTTACGTGATGCCTGAACATACAGACAGACAGACACACAAAGTTTTTTTTAATCGCATATTTGGGTTTGGTATCGATCCAGTAACACTGCTATTTATTTTTTCAATATTTTCAATGTACAGAATTGATCCTTCTACAGATTTATTATATGTATAGATTAGTTTTATACATTGTGCTACACGCCGCGGAAGTTCTAATTTCAAAAATTAATTATAACTACTGATAGCCTTATCAAATATTATTCAACACACGATCCCAAACGGAAGTGGCGGAGCACATTGTAAACAAAATACCGTACGTGCCGGCTCGGGTATGATCCGCTCACGTCAGATTTATCTCGGGATCTCGCGAGTTTCAATATCGCGTATTATGTTGTGTTGTTTGAGTATCATCAGAATGTTAATTAATCGCAGTTGTTATGTTTTGACGTATTAATTTTCCGCTGTCTCTATAAATACTGAAAATAAATTTGAATATAATTACATAGCTACTTAAGAAGTGTCATTACTGTGTTCCATCGAAGATAGATGAGCACGAACAGGCAATCTCTCACATGCCAAAAAAAATAATTCTCCCTTGAAGAAACATTCTTACGGCTCGAATATTTATATTTCAATTTAATTGTAATGTAATTTTAATTCAACTCTCATCATCGGATCTCTTTTCTGGTTAAATAAAAATTAAAATGCGTGTCTAACGACTTTCCATTCTGTATCTAAATGACCGTTATATTCCTCACTTCAACCGATTACACTTGATATTTACCGAGGCCTCCATCTTATAATGGTCCAAGTTATAATAATCATACTTTCTAATAACATTGGTATACAACATTGATAAGAGCGAGAGGCACTAAATGAAACTGCGAATGCTGTAAGTGCCTACTGCTAATCCGAAACTAATAACAACAAATTTACGACAAGTATACGAAAACACCTTTCTCCAAGAAGTTAAATAGTGAAAAAATTTAATCATACTTACTGACGGCGAGAGCGAGCGCCGACCTTGCGACGATACAGCGTGTACGAAGTGAGAAAAACCTTTAAAAAAATTCTGTGGCTAAACTATTGCTCCGATTGATCTGATTTTAGTTGTATAGCCTGGAAATTATACGCTAAATATGTAGTTTCATTTAATGTCTCTCGGTTTTATCAATCCTGTATAATTACTGCTAGGTGAATTTTATTCTGATATTTTTTTTATTTTTAATTTATTGTTTATTAGGGAAACATACAATGGTTACAGCACTTAAAACAAAAAGATAATACACTATACACAGACATCAATTAAGTTTCCACTGACCACTAACACATACTTAATCCTAACAAACTATTTGTTGCAAAGGACAATAAATTTACATTCAACAAACAATATTATTAAATAGTAATTTTAGCGATTTCGTGTTTAAATTTTACCAATTTGAAGTTACATATATCTAGTAGATTATAGTTTTTATCATATGCACTGCAAGCTCGGATTAGAAAGATATTTTTAACATAACTATATTTGCATCTAGGAATATAAACTGTAACAGATTTTCTTGAGCATAATCTCGGACAGTTATAATATATACTGGAGCACAAAAATGTAGAATCAACTAGGTTGTTGACAATCTTGTATAAGAAAACTTGGTCTCTTTGGAGGCGACTGCTATATAAAGATGGCAAGGTAATTTCAGAGAAACCTATTTTATATTTTATTCTTTTTGCAAATCTATTAAGCAAACTCTCAATGGAATTACTATAAGTAATGTATTGTGGATTCCACACAGTTGAGGCATACTCTAAGATAGAACGTACAAGAGAATTAAATACTCGTAGTAAAATCAACGTGTTGCAAAACTTAAATTCTTTGCTATTTCTCAAAGTGAAACCCAGCATTCGGTGTGCTTTGGATACGATATAGTCAATGTGCGCTGCAAAAGTAAAAGTAAGTACCTAAGCAAAAAGTATCCAAATTTACACCCAAATCATTTACCAAGGAGACTTTATTTATAGGTATATGATTTAAAAGATAAGTTTGAGCAACGGGGTTGATTTTCCTTGTAAAGGTAATAGAGCAACACTTATTTACATTGATCTGCAATTTGTTAATTTTACAATACTGACTCTGTAGGTCACTTTGGAGCATTTCACTATCAATGTTCGTCTTAACAGGTCTAAATACTTTTAAGTCATCTGCGTATAAAAGAAATTTACTATTAATAATGCAAGATAATCATTAATATAAATCATTAATATAAATATTAAAGAGCAGAGGCCCTAAATGGGAACCCTGAGATCCCTATAAATTTTGTAAATGTGAATGTAAGTTTCTTGTTACGCTTTCACTCGAAAATTACTCAACTGATCATCCTGAATCTTTGTACAGATAATTTTACAGGTTTATGAAAGGACTTACGAAATATTTACTTACTGAAGAATTATTTAAAAAAAAAAACATTTTTTACGGACGCGGGAGAAGCCGCGGGCGAAGGCTATAATACTATAAAAGAAACTCACACTTGCGTAATTGTCCACAGGTGATATCAGCCGCATCAGTGTTCTTCATCTGCATATCGGTGCTGTGCTTCTGCCTCAAGACCCATCCGGACCTCAGGGTGCTGGAGGAGGACTTCTTCAACTCCACGGAGAGCCGGCCCTGGGCGGACAACGGCCAGCCCCACGTGGCCTTCTTCTACATAGAGCTCGTGTGTAATGTGTGGTTCACCATTGAGTTGCTGGTCAGATCTGTGGTAAGTTATATTATTTTTTTTAATTTTTCAAGCCAAATCTGTGGCGCACGCTGTAGAAAATCATGAGGCATAAAATCCTGTGCAACAACGATCAAAAGTAATTTGTGCAAGACTGTATCGCTCTAACGTTGCTAACATCTTACATTCACTTTTCAATTAAATAAATAAATATTTATTTACTTAATTATTTAATGACGAATCATGTTATTTTTTTAGGGGTAAACTCATGTCATGTCATGCGTCATGTGCTGCAGCTGACACACACAGTTTTATATTATAAAGGGCCAAACGAGAAGCCGGTATTTTCGTGCGCGCGTAATGAAACAATCGCGAAATTAGAATATATAAAAGAACTAAAACCTTTTGAATTATTCTCTTTTGACCCATCACTCCAAGAGGCCACTAAGCAGCTGCACTAAACTCGACAACGCATCACTTCCCGCTGACGAGTAAGAAGTTAGAAATCGTACATTTTTGGAAAAAACGCAGCAACATTATAACTTCTACCAAGGGAGAACAGATAGACTTTATGAACAGCTGAAAGTTTGAAATACTTTTGGATTTCGTGTCCGCGGAATGTAGCAGTGTTGCTATATTTATAGTTATAAATATGAAAGATAGCGGCAAAGTGACGAAACCAAGGTTTAGTAATAGGACGCTGCATGCATGCAGCCGAATTGAGCCGACACGACCGGGAGGTACCTCTCGCTTACACGATACCGGCTGTGAAGTGTAGTGTGACAGTTACTCAGTTTCTACTTCTACTTCTTCTCTTCAGTAACAGTTAATTAGTCCGACTCGCACTTGGCCGGTTTTTGATAATCCTTTTTCATCACCATGTTCAACACTTTATCATAAATGTATATTACCACGTAAAGGTTATCCAAACATTTCTAATTACGCTGTAAAAGCTGTATTTTGCTAAACGCCGATGACCTCAGCGTGCAGCGGTCTGGCTGAAAATGCAATTCTGAATCTGCGTCCATTAACTAACCCCGATTATGGAGATTATCTGCTTAGTGCTTCACTAAAATTGCGCGAAATTCTTGGTGAATATTTGAAATTTCGTTTTGGTATAGAAGTGTTTATTTAGCAATTTGAATTTTGAATAGTACAAGGGGCAAAGGAGAAAACCCTTTGTTGATTGGACGCTCATAGGCATCTATAATTGTTATGCTAACGTTAAACTTTAGTCCGCCTATGGGCCTGGCTCACAGACTGCACGAAACCCGTCATTATAGTCTCGTCCTGTCTCTGCGGCGAATTATGTGGGATAGATGTTTTTTTTGGGTATAGAATTTATTATTTCTATAATTATTGCATTGCAGCCGAAACGAGCCGGCATAGCCTCTCACTCACTTCCTATCTATCTGTGCCGAATTTCATCAAAGTCGTTCAATGGTTTTTATCTCAAAGACTAACAAATACACATAAACGAATGTCGCATTTATAATTTACTAGCAGCGCCCCTCTGTTTTGCACACGGTACCCACTTACTTGGCTTCTATAGGTCATAGTTTAATTGTACACAGCCTTAAGCCTTACTCAGTAAATCGGCTAACACTGCTAGAATTATTCAAATCTGTTAGTTAGTTCTCGAATAACGCGAATCAAAGCAACTTCAGCTTTATCTATTATTTTATTAGCTCTCGATTTCAATGAGTCAACTTTGATATTATAATAGCCTATTTACAAATCTGTGGTCGGTTTTCAAAATTATCTATTAGCAAAATATATTATTTGTAACTTTCCTAGGTCAAGTAAACAAATATCAAGATTCCCATCATACTTGTGATCGCGTAAAGACCGCGCCGATCTTATCTGAATATCTAAAGCATCTCGTGCCAACACAAATGTTTGCCGCCGAAATTGGCCGGCTCACTGATAAGTCACATGCATGGAAGTATGCGACTATCACGTGCGATGAGATGGAATTCGTCAATATTTGCTCTACATCAGTAAACAGTTATGGATATAACATATTGCTATCTTTGTCGATAAGACGTAGGTGTTTTAATTCAAATCGTAGGCATTTATAGTCGACTCCCCTATCTATCAAGTTCTTTGTTGGTTTCCACGCATGTCTCCCTTACCTCGTACTCGCTAATGGGCCACCGGAAACTTACAGTAAGTAACATGTTGCATGGAATTACGCAGGATAGTCTGCGTAGTATATGCGTGAACGTGCGATGAGATGGAATTCGTCAATATTTGCCTCTAGATCAGTAAACTGTTACGGATTGCCATCTGTGCAGATAAGACGTAGTTTTTTTTGTAATCTAATCGGAGCTACTTTAAGGCGACGCCTACATCATCCTCATCATCATCATCAGCCTATTGCAGTCCACTGTTGGACATAGGCCTCTCCCATAGCACGCCGCTAGCCTCGATCTTTGGCTAACCTTAGCCTACATACAACTACATAATAGTTTGTTGTGTGTTGCACACCTGGTGCTTGCTTTCCTTAGCACCTCCTAGAAACTTAAAAACTGCCGTGTATGTGACGGCTAATGGTCATTTGCGACGGTAATTCACTTTTTCATGAAGTGGCTACATGAAGATTCGATATGGTGAGTGTGACTGTCTTGATGTGCGTTGAAAGAAACCCAAATACGGACACGAAGAGATAAAAAATAAAAAAGAATTAAAATCTGGAGTTACGAAGTTCTCGTTCTCCGTCTTCGCTCTTCAAATGTCGCGACGATAGACCAGAATATGCTAGACCACAGAATACATATTTCTAAAATGAACTATGACTTTATTCTGAAGTAGGTTTGTTACTGCATTGAAAGCATTTAAAATAAATACTCAGTCTTGAATATTCTTTCAGTAAATATGCTGATAGGTACAGAGGAGCAGATAAGAAATGCAACGCTTTCCTAAAAGTCAACACACCTACAAGGCTCGCCTTTGTTGGCGGGTTTGGTCAGTGAGAATTACGATCGGCTCAAAGGGGGGATTAGAAAACGTCGTCGTTTTCTAATCCCCCCTTTCATTTCCTCTGGGTCGACTGTAGCGCATCTCACAGAATACATAAGGAGGCCTTAGCTTCAAGGACATAAAATAACAGTGTAAGCTTCAATAATCATGATCAATACTAATAGGTCACTAATAGATAGATTGTGCAAGTGCATATGAGCCCTCTTTTTATAGTATAAGGGGCAAACGAGAATTTAAAGCCATAATGACTACCACCGCCCATAGATATCTGCACAGAGGTTATACAGATGCGTTGCCCTTCCTCGTCTTCCCTCCGTGGGCCACCGGCTACTTACACACCGCACGAAACTCAACAGCACAGCCGTCACTTTACGCCGGTCTCGTGTAAGCGACAGGTACGTCCCAGGTCGTGCCGGCCCCATTCGGCTACATGCATGCATGCAGCATGGCACTACCTCTTGTGCTACCAAAAATATCTCTTGTGTTTAAAGTCTTGTGTAAAATTGCTGCTATCCTAGTCCTATATACTTCTGTATGTATGTATGTATATCCCTGACCCATTTATGTTTCAGCGCATGTACAATGATATGTCTTGCTTGTCTGCGCTATCCGAGCCGACATATGACTGGCGTAGCAAATTCTGGATTTGAAAGTAAATTCTACTAGTCCTAATATTATTATTTAAAACTCGAAGGAATTATGTAAATTTGTTTAGCATGAACTTATGTAGATATTCAATCTGAAATCTAATATATAAAATTCTCGTGTCACAGTTTTCGTTTCCATACTCCTCCGAAACGGTTTTACCGATTCTCATGAAATTTTGTGAGCATATTGAGTAGGTCTGAGAATCGGCCAACATCTATTTTTCATCCCGATATTCCCACGGGATCGAAAGTTACGCGGGTGAAACCGCGGGGCGCAGCTAGTAATATAAAAAAATACTTTCATCCCTTAAAAATGAAAAATGATTTGACGACGTAGCTGCGGGTACAACTATTTCATTTATGGTGGAAAATAAGATAAGCACCAACTCTATATCTATGTCTTCAGATTAAGCGAATATTACTCATTACAATAAAATAACTTTAACGGATATTATCCCGGTTTATTTAATTATATTACATGTCTGTCGTTACAGAAGCTTTTAAAACAGCCATGGTCACGCTTGTAAAATAATTTAATAAACCGGGCTTAAGCTGTTTTATTATAAAAAATACATTTTTGATTTCATTTTGCGTGAAATATAAAAGAATAAGAAGCATTTTACTTTCGCATTTACAGTATGACAGCAGCGCCCCTCGGTTTCACCCGCGTAATTCAATATCGTGGAAAATCATCCCATGGCATCCCATAGGAACATTTTTTCGGGATAAAAACTATCCTGTGTTAATCTAAGTTACCCTCTATATGTTTGCCAAATTTCATTAAAATCCGTTTAACAGTTTTTGCGTGAAGGAGTAACAAACAAATACAAAACTTTCGCATTTATAATATAATAATAAGATTAGTGCAGTCCATTGGGGGGACGGAATAAAGTACAACGACGCTGCATAACTACGATCTATGCGGATGTCTATGGGCGTCGACGCCCGACCAGTCCACTATAAATAAATCTAGCCGCGTTCTTTAATCGAGCTGTACCAACAGGCGTGCGCGCGACGTTGATGGATCCCCGTTCTGTATTTGTTTAGGGAGCGTCCATCAGTCAGGACCGGCTGAACTTTTCACTCGTCAACGTTGACGGATGAGAAGGTGGCTCCAGCATATGATCTCAATATTTCATGTCTTGAAATAGAGTACATTTTTGTAGTACAAAGTGAACGAAGCAAACTTTGAATAACTATCATGAAAAAGAACTGGCATAAACATCCCCATTAAGGTAATGCAGACCCCTCCTTCCGCCTTCTCCCGATGGGCCTTGAGTACGGAGACGCATTTGAAATCTACCTGTAGGTATGGGCGCAATACACACTGAGTTCGCGGGCCGCCGACATATGTCGGCAACTTTTAGTCGGCGGTCTAGTTGGCGGCTTCACTTATTACAAGTCGGATAATTTGGTCGGCGGCATGTCGGCGGCTTGAGATGAGAAATTTATTTGGCTGGATTGCTCCAAAGGGAACGAAGCTGTTGGGCGAGCGCAGGCGTACCCAAGCCGCCAACATGTCGGCGGGTAACACGCGCAGGCACATGTTGCCGACACGATTCTTTTCATACAGGCCGCCGGGTTGTGTCGCCGGGCTTTGTTGGCGGCCCGGCGCGCGCTCAGTGTGTATTGCGCCTTATATGAAACTGCAGTCGATCTAGGATATTCCATAACAGGCATTGAAAATAATATCTTTAGAATTTTTCTTTGCTTAATTGTTTATGAAAAATTATTGATGACTTCGGACGTGTTGACTGTGACTCTCCTTTCCCCTGTCCTCCAGTAGGCTCACTGAAACTTACAAAGCTCGAGAAATGTGAAAAATGATGATGATGATGATGAACAAAGATGTACCTTCCAGGCCATGCCAATATATTCAGCGACACAGACCTCTGGTATTACGGATGTCTGTGGGCGTTGGTGTTCACTTTACATCAGGTGACCTAACTGCTCGTTTGCCTCTTATGCTATAAAAAAAACAGCGACTAGTAAATTGCACTTATAAAAGTTAATTGAAAAAATAAGTTTATTGACAAACTTATTTTTTCAATTAACTTTTATAAACTCAACTAAAATCCACCATCATTACTTCAACTAATTACTTAAAATTGGAATCGGTGCCACCGAAATGAGTAGTTTATTCTGCAGTTATGTTCGTAATAACCTGACCGCAACTTCATTAGGAGCCTGTGGGACTGGTCATTAATCTGCAAGGATTGCAAATTTACTACTCTAAATCATTTCACGCATATCTATTAGGTCACATGCAAAGTTTAAGCATTATTCTGTAATAAATTAGACTTAGGTACCAGTTCTTATTATCTGTTAGACTTCACCCAAAAAGGGCAACTTTTGCCTTTTCTTACAAGTGTTTGATGAGTACATACGCTATCTACGGTAAGGTATCCGATTTGCGAGTTTAAATAAATAAATAATTTTATTAAACATTAACATTTTCAATAAACATTTTTAAACTGAACATGTAATATAAAATAATAAAATACAAAAATTAACACTTTATATTGTCTCTTAATTCGGAATGCCTTTTCGGAATAGGCATTATCCAACTCTTTCACTGCTGTCTTTCTCATATCCAATAGGGCCAGAAGGTCATTGTAAATCCCCACTTTGCGACCACTTCTTCTAGTGCCATCTAATATGTACCAAACTTTCACCACTTGGCTCCACTTCTCTTTATTGCAGCGAAGCATATGACCAGTCTGTCTTGACGTAAGTTTGTCAATACGCGTCAGGTTGCCTGTTACTATTTTTCCCTATACTTCTCTTTTTACCCCTTGCATTAAAACTAAGCATATTTTTTTTCCATACACTTCTAAAATCTAGCAATTTTATCCTTATGGTTCTTGATTAATGCCTAGGTAAAGCCTAAACAGGCATATTATAGGTTTAAAAAAATCTTCCTAATCTTGACGTCAAGTCTCTTTTTATATTCATCAAGTTCCAATGTCGTTTCCATCCATTTAATAACAAAATCTACGCTACAAACATTAAAATTTGCCGCCAAAAACTAGTCAGGGAGAGGAGAATATGTGGTTATAAGAAGACGAGGTGTCTTAATTATAATTTAACGTTCCCCGGTCGAGTCGGCGCGATTTGAGTGCAATGCGGCATTTACCCTTCATAAGCGCTTTTATAATAATAAAGCGATAAACTATGACTGTTTTACGTGGGTGTATGACAGTTCTTTATGGCATGTGTGTAAAGTTTTACTGTCCCATAATATGGACTGGGGTAGAACCGACACAGCTTCTTTTTTATAGTATAAGGGGACAAACGAGCAATCGGAGCCATTTTCATGAGTCGTTAACGCCGCTCTTAAATATTGACGTAATGAAAAAGCCTTACCTTTCTGTACCCAATATATCTCAAATAACTTATAAGAACACTCACAGGTTCTCTTACACACAGTACTCAGAGTAAGAGGTAGTGCCACGCTGCATCCATGCAGCCGAACTGGGCCGGCACGACCGGGGAGGTACCCTTCACTTACGCGAGACCGGCGTAAAGTGACAGCTGCGCTGCTCGGGTTCGTCCGGTGTGTAAGTAGTCGGTGCCCATAGAGGGCGGAGGAGGAAGGAGGACAACACCTCTGTATATCTTTTGTGTTGATGTCCATGGACGTTGGAGTCATGTAAAGGGCTCCGACCGCTCATTTGTAGGACAGTAGGTACAGCTACTAACAGCGAGGCGTCTAGTCAAAGGTTCTTCGTCGTTCCAGCCCGATCCGAGTGCTACACAACATTCTCTTCACAACCTCTAATAAAACTATCAACTATGGCTGTTTTATGGAGGCACTGCGAGTCTGTAAAACTTTACTGACCCTAAATATATGTTATGCGTGAATCCGACACGACTGGTTATAAATATTTACTTGTGTTACATTATTGTAGCATAAGGGGTCAAAGTTATCTCGTAAGCGGTCTATCTTCTTTTGGCGATGACGTCCATAAATGTCCGCATAAATGTTATCTAGAATCGTTGCTACCTTTTACCCAATCATCGTCGAAGAGAAAAACGCAGGGGCGATTGCACGCCACCGATTTGGGCTGGCGCGCCGGTGTCAAGTAAGACTTCGTCGTGCCAGCCCACATCGAGTGCCATGTAACATTAGCTCTTCACTCTTATATGGCAATAATGCCATCAACAATGCTGGTTTACGGCTCTGCGAGTGTTACGTTTTACTATCCGTATATAATCCGTTCGGCCTATTTTTATGATTTTTATCGTTTTATGATCTATAAAAGATCTACTTATCAACAGGAATATCTCCGCTATCGTGTCGTTACTGTCGCTTTTTATGGCGAGACAAACGACCGAGCTACGACTCGAAGTGAGAGGTATTTTATTCTTTTCTTTACTCGAAATAGCAGATTTGATCTGTTCAAATAGAAATGAGCTGTTTTCATCTTTTCAAGTCAAAATGAGCTGCTTTGATCTGCTCGAGGCAAAATGAGCTGTTTTGATCTGTTCAAATTAAAATGAGCTGGTTTGATCTGTTCAAGTCAAAATGAGCTGTTTTGATCTGATGAAGACGAAATGAGCTGTTTTGATCTGTTCCAGTCGAAATGAGCTGTTTTGATCTGTTCAAGTTGCAATGAGCTATTTTGATCTATTCAAGTCGAAATGAGCTGCTTTGATAGTCTAATCAAAATGCCTTTAGCAAATAAATGGAAGCTATATTAAGGAGATCAAGCCTGATGATAACTTTGTAAGACCATACTGGAATGCAGCGGAATTTGGCACGACCGTGGTACCTCTCGCTTATATGATACCGGCGTAAAGTACTGGTTTTGCTGTCGCGTTTCGTGCGGTGTGTAAGTAGCTGGTGGCCTATTGAGGGATGGGTGAAGGAGGTCAACGCATCTCCATAATACGCGGATTTTAATGGGCGTCGGTAGTCACCAAATGGTTCCGATTGTTCATTTGTCCTCCTATACTATACAAAAAATGTGTGTGTGTGTACCGGCGCCCACACCTTTAGCATCCTAGGTCTTCCTCTAAAAGTCGTGCTCTAAAGTTAGTATATCAAAGTCTAGATACGCGTAGTGATCTAATGCAGATTTGGTGCCATACTAACCTCTAATGATCCACTGGCTAACATATAAACCACATGAGACACGAAAGCATAGTTACGATATCATGGGAGCGAAAGGTTCTCTTTCGCGACAAAATTAAATCCATTCATGAAATGTCTATTATTTGTACATTGTCTTGATTCTAAGTTGAATTGACTTTAGTGGTACTCTCGTGGACGGCTAGACAGTTTGTAGATAATAATCTAGACTAACTCCAGCTTAAATATTAAGTTTAATCTGGACCTCCGTGTAGACAAATGTGTTTGCTGCGAAATGATTCCGTTATTAGTTTATTTGTTTAATATATAAAAAGGAATCGGCCAACTTATTATTGAAGCGAGAGCTCCTCTTTCTAGACGCCCGTCTTATAAAAATAGAGTATCCTACCTTTCCATCGATTATAAAAAATACCTTCACGCGCCGAATTCTTTCGCTCCATAAATCAGACCTCATCCTCGACTTTTGAATAAATGGGATGCAAATAGGATCGTGTCCTTATATCCGGGATAAAAAGATTACCTTCGTTACATCCCCCTCTCCCTCCTACCTCCCAGGCTTGCCCTTCATTGTTTCTGTTCCGTCAACTTCGATTATTGTAATCCACAAAAAAGACAGGTTCGAGCGAGGCGAAAAGGGGTTTTAAATTGTGGTTTTGATGTTTTTTTTTCATAACAGAATATGAGTATTTGTAATCTGTTGGAGCCTGCCTACGCCCATAAACAACCACACAACCAGAGACTATGCAGAACATCTGGTTTCCCCTTCAGCTCAACTCCAAGTTCTACCAACTGACTCTTACAAAACGTAACACGACATCACAATCGTCACTTTAGGTCAGTTATTTCAGAAAGAGACCTCTGCAGAGCCGAGCCAATTACGATGCTATTCACTATACACACACCACAAACATCCCACGCACCCTTGTATCTAAACTATGTGCCTCAGACAACAAACAACAAGTTACGTTAACAAGATAAACCTAGGAACAATGGAGAGAATCAACTTACAACTTGAGTCCACACTCAATACTGAATTAGTTTGTGTGTAAAGTTGCCAGCTGCCCAATCAGCGACGCTTGCTTGTATCTGAGTGATCTTAACCTGTAAACGCGAGGGTGGGTGTACCGTACCCGGGTAGAAATTACAGTTGTTTAAAGCCTAGCATGAGCTATCTTTAGGGTTAGTCATGCAGCAACTTTAACGAAGGTTTAAAAAACATAAAATTTTTGCAACACTTTGTATCAAGCTCATGTAACTACGGCATGGATATAAGTGTCTTTTCATAATCTTAGTATTAAGATTTAATACAGTTTTTCATTAAAAAAAAATTGAATTTCACTTCATTCCTCAATTGTCCTATTTAAATAATAACAATATAAATAATTAACTTAATGATTTTATTAAATAACCATTTATTTAAATTTACTATTTAATAATGAATGCTATAAATTACATGCTGAATAATGTACCCTACGATAAATAATAGTGGGGTACAAACTACCCTCTCTTTCCCTAAATGTAACTTTTATGCGTAATGCTCACTGGAATTGGATTTATTTGCTCGGTCAAAATGGAGATTGGAGGTGTATATACAATCACCCCAATTTGTTCGGACAAATTAGATTTCTGTTCTTCGGACATTATCTTGATTCTGAGTTGAACGGACTTAAATGGTAATCTCGTGGACGGCTAGACAGTTTGTAGATAATAATCTAGATTAAATGTTAAGCTTAATCTGAACCTGCGTTGTAGACAAACGTGCCTGTCGACCGGCACGACCAGAGAGTATTGACCCTATATAGCCAACCTCCGTAGGTTCGACGGGAAATGAATTTCGCTATATTATTTCAACGACGTGTCCGAAAGTGTGTTGTGAAAGTGAAGTGTGCAGGCTGGCCAACTTATTTATCGGGGAGATTGGCGTCGCAGCGTTACTATGAAGATCTGGTAATTATCAGTAATAGTAACTGTAGTAACAGTGTGTTGAAAGGGATTTGAGAATTGTTTAGATTCACAAATCAGCCCGGCAGATGGCGCCGCAGTCGGTATACCGGACAGGTTGACAATTCGGCCACAGTGTTACACGTTACCATGACAACATATTTTCCAATAATGACCAGACCAATTCTCTCGGGCTGCTAGTAGCTTAATAAAACTTTATTATAAGTTGGACAAATGTACTTAAAATATATTCTGTGCGAATTTAAAATTATTATAATAGTTACCTATGTAGATCACCCCCAAAACTGAACCATCCTGTACCTGAGTAAAGTAACGTGTCAAATAAGCCAAAAAATAAGGCATCGGTAAAAGAGATTTACTTTAAAAAGTAAATTGAAACCTATTTGCTATCGGAACAAAGTACAAAAAGGAACAAATTGAATGTTGTAGAAGCGATGGAGGCGCTTCATCTATATGCTAATTCCGCCCATTAATAGGCTGTTATGGCGACGGCCCGTTTTATATAACCTAATAATTCGTTCGTTATCAGAAAGCTGCGGAGATAAGGGCCGACGTACACTGGGCAACTCATTTTTTATGCGAATAATATAATAACGAAAGTTTGATGTATATTTTCTATTCTTTACGCAAAAACTTTAAAATGAACTTAGATAAAATTTTACATAGATATATTATATATTACAATCTAGAATACTGTACCGTATTAGGACAGATGAGAAATCGTGGAAGACGGCTTATTTTAAATATGATTAAAATTTTCTCCTGGTCGTTATAATATTTCTGGTATGTTTTTTTCATTCTAGCCCAAACTTAAATTTTTTCTATAAAGAGGTCCAAGTGTCTTAAACCCGAAAATGCCATAATATGTCAGGATACCTATAAATAAGCTATAAAATAAAATAAAGAAAGCGTTATTACCTATGTAAATGTAACAATACATTTTTACATAAAAACATTTTCTTTAATATAAATGTCAGCTTCAATTTATACCTACATAATATGGTAGCATCGCCCGCTGTTTTACAAGCGGTGCTCAATTACTCGCCTTATATAAGGCATAGTTTAATTGTACACAACATATATCTTGCCCAGGACATAAAGCCTTCCTCGATAGGTGGGCTATCTAACAATGCAATAATTATTCAGATCAGAGCAAAACTTCTTCCCCCTTATTAATAAACATAGAATAACTTTATCCAAGAAGTAACCTAGTAATAAACTGACATCTGTCAAATTCCATACTTTTATGTGTTTTTTAATATGGAATTTGACAGATGTCAGTTTATTACTACATTATTACTTGGATAAAGTTATTCTACGTTTATTAATAAGGGGGCTTGAGTTTAGCACGTTATACCAAACAAAGAAACTCTTCAGCTTTATAATATTAGTATAAAAAGCAGCTGGTAGCTGCGACTTTATCTTGCGACCTTATCTTTTTTATTGAATAAAAATGCCATGCAGTTTTGTAACCATTTCATCTTCATCATCAGCCGAAGGACGTCCACTGTTACACACAGGCCTACCCTATAGAACGCCAAAGGTCACAGTCATCCAGCGTCTCCCCGCCACCTTATCCAAGTCGTCGGTCTACCGGTTTGGAGGCCGTCCAATTAAACGTAAATTTTTTGCTCCATTTCCAGTCTTTTGCTATTAAAAAAAACTGGAAATGAAGTAATTCCTTGCAAAAGGCTGGAAATGGAGGAATTCCTTATGGAATGATAAAAACACAATAATAATGGATAGTGGTTTGTTTGGGCATGTCAGGGCTGATTAATTTGTCCACTTGGCCATGGAGGTGGGGGGAGAAAGGAGGGCAGCGCATCTGTAGTCTCTATGCGGATGTCTGTGGACGTCGGTAGTCATGAAAATAGCTCCGACTGCTCGTTTGCTCCCTTATACCATAAAAAAAAAAAAAAAATTTACTGCCACTCTAAATAGCTTGATATTATTGTACACACCGTACATAATTTTGGTTGCTAGTATACGTTTCACTTTACAATCGTTGTTCCCTAATTATCGTTAGCCCCTTCGCATCTGATTTTGGTACAATCTGCCGTTCTTAATTGAGTGTTGCTCTGTCAGATTTGGTTTGCTCGTAATGAGGTGAACTTATCTTGATTTTACTTTTTGTTATATTTTTTGTTCGATCAATCTAATGGTTTTTTAGTACAAGGCCCTTTTGACACTTGGAAAAAATGAGGAGTCCTAATATTAAAAATTAGCGTAAATTATCAAGGAATTTTTGACAAAAGTTTTAAATACAAAGAAACTGTGTGTATCGGCTCTGACAAGCAAATCGAGTTAACTTTATAAGGACAAATACGATTCTGAAGAAAGGTGTGCCAGGGACTTAAGCGACATAAGCGGGGTAAAGCGTTAAGCTGGTAATACACTTGATTTTTGACTTACGCAATTTAATTTTTTTTTATAATGCATACCTTTTAATCGTTTTCTAATAAAAAAACAAATTAGGTTACAAATTAAACTTTTAATGTGGTTTTAGAATTATATTACACGAGCTACGCCCCGCGGTTTCACCCCCGTAAATTTCGATTTTGTGGAAAATCGTCACAGGGCATCCCATAGGAACTCGGTCGATTTTTCGGGATAAAAACTATCCTATGTGTTAATCCAAGTTACTCTCTATGTGTGTGCCAAATTTCAT
This sequence comes from Calycopis cecrops, assembly GCA_001625245.1. NCBI lineage: Eukaryota > Metazoa > Arthropoda > Insecta > Lepidoptera > Lycaenidae > Calycopis > Calycopis cecrops. The sequence continues at coordinate 56,412 of LUGF01050845.1, read as the reverse complement.
GAAAATCGGTTCAGCAGTTTTTGCGTAAAGGACTAACAAACAAACAAACAAACAAACATACAAACTTTCGCATTAAATCTACTAGCACATTACAAATATACGGACTTTATAGCCAGCTGAAGTAAAAGACCACTAATTATTAAACTGTTTTATACACTTTTATCAATTGAAATACGAGTAAATTAAATATACTTAGGCATCAAAAACCCAACTACTTGAAGTATTGTTGTACCTATCGCGTTATCAAAACGAATTTTAACACACCCTTGACGTAAAATCTATAAAGCTCTGGCTCTAGCATAGAACATAATATAAATTTCCATACGTTCGAAAATATTACTCTCCCTTTAAAGTTCAATAATAACATAGTATACAATTTTCACAAAGTATTTACTACTAAAGCACTTCTCCTCACCTGTGGCCTTCGCAAACGTAATATATACGGCCTTTTCCTCATGATTGTCCAGGGGCCGGGGAAAAGATAACGAAGCGAATAAACCGATCTCTTTGGGAAACGGTCATCTGATCTGACGTGTTTTTCTACCCGAATGTACTTTTAAGGTTCAGTAAATCAATCATAAAGAAATATAAAATAAAATATAAAAAATTTGTGAACTTGGCCATGTAATACATATATTCATGGTGTCTATTGGTCGCAGTTTTTTACACTATTAGAAGAGGGTTAATGAGCAGCTGGAACCTTAAGATTCAGGTTTGTGACGTAATCAACTTTCTACCCCAATAGGACACCATGCACTCCCTCTGAGTACGGAGTAATTCGTACAAAACGTGACAGTCTATCTAACACTACAAGCCGAACTTAGCGAGATTTTTCACCTGCAATGATTTTTCTAATAAAATAAAGAAATAAATAAATTTGCTTTATTTAGTTATAAATAAAGCAAATCACTCTTCTGAAAATCCTTTTGTATTTGCGCACATTTGTTACGACACAAAAATATATTCACATATTCGCACAGACTTGAAATCTCCATTTTCGTATATCAATTTAGTTTGTGCGAAAATATTATTCAGTATACAGGATGTTCGGTTTGGGAATTCGGTTATACCTCACGACACAACTAAATATTATATGACGCTGGCTCGCAAGTTTCACCTTGTTTTTACTTGCTGACTCTCAATAATTTATCTAAGAAACTGTAACTGATGTATATAACAGGGTTCCGTACTTTTATAAGATATATAACTTATAAAAGTTGAGAAACAATTATGTTTGCTTACGCTTACGCTGACCCAGCGTAAGCGTCGGATTCAGTTTGGGGCTTTAGGGGCCTTAGCCCCGGGCCTATTGAGGCGTAAGAGCCTTTAGGTCATTTTTGTGCCGATAAAAGGGCCCCGTCTCAACTGCAAGGTCTCCAGGCCTAGAGTCCCGCCTTAACTTAATACGTTGTAGCGGTCGCTTGCACGCAATATGAAATGCACTACAAATAGAAGTTTATTTATTATTCATTGTTTTTGATATAAATAAAGTTTACCAATTTGTATAATTTGATATTATAGCGGCAACAAAAATACACCTGTGAAAATTTCAATTGCTCTTACTTTGATGGTTCAGCTGCTGTCTCTATTTAATTAAAATATCTTATATATTTTTTCTGTGTTAAATTAAAGTTTCGGATTTTCCTCTATATCCGCAAGGTTCTCCTTCTTCTTTCTTCTATATAAATCTTATTTCTTGCCAGACCTGAAAAACATTATTCTAGGGTATTATCTAGGGATATTAAGATACTTCGAGGTAGGAAGGGTCCAGGGTATAGATTTTCTTGACAAGCTTACGATGAACAGACTGAAAACAAAGTGATTCTATAAGGGTTTTTACTTTTCGTTTAAGGTAAGGCACCCTAAAACGAAATTACGTAACTCCACCCTGTATACTCGTATAAAGTAACAATGTGAGATATGTTTGTAAAGATAACAAGCTCATGAATATCAGAACGTACAAACATTACGCGGAATATCCTTATAATAGCAACAGGCTCGCCTCAATCAGAATGTAAATGGGGCAAAAAGAGAAAAACGGGGAGGGGGCCTATATACACAGTTTGTTCAGTATCAGGCTGGCATGAGTGGAGGAAGTACTTCTTGCTCACATGATACCACAGTGAATAGCCAGCCATGCACACGTTTCGTGCGATTTGTGAGTAGTCGGTGGCGCATAAGAGGAGGGAGGCGCGTCTGCGTATAAATTGTACGTATGTCTATATCCGGTATTCGCTAAAAGGCCATATTTGCCAAAAAAAAGATGGATTCATATTCTGAAAGATGGAGTTAAAGAAGTAAAAATCTCGAATTAAATCTGTTATATGATTAGCTAGATAAAAATACTAGCTGCGCCCGCGGTTTTCCGTAGAAATATCGAAATGAAAAATAGAAAGTCATCCCATGGCATCACCACAGGAATATTTTTTCTGGACAAAAATATGTAAATCCAAGTTACCCTCTATGTGTGTGCTAAATTTTATGATCTGTTCAGCAGTTTTTGCATGAAAGAGTAAGAAACAAACATAAAAACTTTCGCATTTATATTATTAGTAGGATTTTATTCCCTGCCCAATAATCGTATGAACAGTGACACCATCTACTTCAAGACTATGTTCGTTCTTAAGGAGTAAACTCTAGTCGCGTGACGTAACACACACAGTTATATTGTTTTTGAAATGCATCTTTGTCTACAGGTAGCCCCCAACATCATAGAGTTCGTCAAGTCGCCCGTCAACATCATCGACTTCATAGCCACGTTAAGCTTCTACATGGACGTGGTGGTTGAACTTACCGTGGTCAAGAGGAACATAGACAAAGCCGATATCCTGGAGTTCATCTCCATCATCAAGATCCTGCGGCTGTTTAAACTGACGCGGCACAGCCCCGGGCTCAAGATCCTGGTCCACACCTTCAAGGCGTCCGCTAAAGAGCTGACGCTGTTGGTGTTTTTTCTGGTGCTCGGAATTGTGATCTTCGCTAGCCTCGTGTACTACGCTGAGAAATCACAGGTAAGATTATGTTTTTTCTAAAGCATCTTAAGTGTCTAAAAGTTATGCTATTCATCAAGACGCTTAATTAGACGCTATAGACGTTTAAATATATGCAATTCATCTAGAAGCTTTAGACGCTTTAGACGCTACCGTCCGATATAGCGGCTGTTTATAGAGGTCTAAGCAATTTCGTAAGAATCTAAGCAATTTCGTGAGAATTTAAGTAATTTCGTAAGAATCTAAGCAATTTTGTAAGAATCTAAGCAATTCCGTAAGAATTTAAGAAATTTCGTAAGAATCTAAGCAATTTCATAAAAATCTAAATAATTTGGTAAAAATCAAAGCAATTTGGTAAGAATCTGAGAAATTTCATAAGAATCTAAGCAAATTCTCACTGACACCGGTGTACAGTTACAGCTATGCCGTCGCGTTTCTCGTGGTGTGTAAGTTGCCGTTGCTCCATGGAGGCTAAAGGAAGAAGGAGGGCAAAGCATGTGCTTAAACTCTATACGTATTTCTCTACGGGCATCGGCAATGCGCACGTGATGCCTCTGGTGTTGCAAGCGTCCATAGGCTACGGTAACCACGTACCATCAGGTGGGCCTTTTTTTGCCACCATCGTAGTATAAAAAAAAAAAAAAGTCATGAAAATGGGTCTGAATGTTCGTTTGCTCCTTATACTATTTTTTATTTATATTATTAGAATGCAAACAAGCGGTCTACACCGGACTGTCGGCGCCCATAGACATTAGCATAATTGTTATGCAGGCGAGGCCACGGGTCTGCATAATAATTATTTGAAGGCCTCTTTCCTGTCCGCTCTAGTAAGCCACCGAAAACTCACAAATCGAGACGCTACATAGTAGCCGTAACATAAGAGAGATCAAGCCAATGCGGCTGCAAAACATGACTAGCTCTGACTACATAATATTTTGACTATTATACGTAGTAATTCTTACAGTAAGTAGCCTGAACATTTTGGTGACTATATCTGAAGACAGGTAATTGCGCTGCCTACCATCACGTTTTGGTAAGAGGTAGTGCCACACTGCATGCTTGCATGCAGTCGAATTGGGCCGGCACGACAAGGGAGGTACCTCTCGCTTACACGACACCGGCGTAGTGACGGCTAAACTGTCTCTATGGTCGTCGTTAGTCCTTAAAATGGCTCCGACTGCTCGTTTGCCCCCTATACCATAAAAAAAATACTATGTAGAGGTATTTTAGTTAGTAATTGCTGGATCACAGGGTAATTGAGCCCATAGAACCGTAAAACTTCTCATCCCCGGTCGTGTCGGTCCAATGTATATAAGCAAGTATTACAACAGTTACAACGATAGATTTCTTGCGTTTTCTACTAGTACGATGCGCAGATATGAGCCTGGCTCTTAAAGTAATGATGATGAGGGGGAGGGGGCAACAGAGGGGCTCTAAGGGCCTAATACTGCTGAGCAGTACTGCCTCTTACAAATAATTGTTATTAAAATCCACTTCCCATCTTGTCATTAAATAAGAAATTCCACTAAATGAATTTGTTCTCCATTCTGAAGGATCTAATAAGACGTCCGCTTGAACAAGGTTTATGTTGTTTTTAATACTCGTGATAAGGGTGCGTGCACAATGACGGATGTGATGCGATACAAACATACATGTAAGACTTGTGTTCTTTATTTAAATGGAAAAAAGACTGGTATATGTAATAAACACTTAATGGATTAAGTATAGTAAAACAACTTTAAGGGATAAAAAAAAACAAACTTCAACGGATATTATTGCGGCTTAATTAATTATTTTAAAGCCCCAATGGAGCTTTCAGGAGCTTTTTAGCAACCGTGGTCACGAGAAGATGGAAATGACAGATGTTTTTTAGTTACAAGTTATTAAAAGTATCCAAATATTTATAACTAGCGGGCGCTGACTTCCTCGCTAAATGGACTATCTAATACTGAAAGAATTTTTCAAATCGGACCAGTAGTTCCAGAGATTAGTGCGTTCAAACAAACAACTCTTCAGCTTTATATTACTAGTATAGATTATTTAGTTGTTTTGATTAACGCAAAACAAGTAATCTTAATTGTTTTTTAACAAATAAGCAATCGAAGCGTTTTGGTAAAATGTTACTGACACATGAATCAAAGGTTATGTTGATGGTCATTTGGACTCAAACCGACTAGATAGGGCAATTAAAGCGAGAGGGACTGCCCCGGAGTAACAATTTATTACGTAGAAACTCAATAATCTACGAATAGTGGAGTTCCTGGGGGTTTTCACCTCGGACTAGAGTTACAGTGAATGAATTAATATGATCGATGTGGGATATTGTTTTTTAAACTATAAATTGCAATGTTTACCCAATA